>WNWK01015766.1:0-46797 GCA_009830355.1 Cherax destructor | reverse complement strand
AAAATTGGGTCTACATTTGCTGTCTTCCGTACCTGAGATAGTTGTCCTGTTTCGATAGATTTATTGAAGAATTGTTAGTGGCACACACAGTGCATCTACTCCCCCTTTCATGACCCAAGAAGAAATAACTGGGCCCACTGCCTACGAGGTATTTAGTTCCCTAGCAGTTTCCTCACCACCTCCTCTGTTGTGTGCAATGTGTATAGCACTTACTGGTGCACCCTACCACCTCTGTTTGCTGGGAGCTGTTGTTTGTGTGAGTGTACTCAGCTATTTGTACTCGCCTATTTGTGGTTGCAGGGGTCGAGTCATATCTCCTGGCACCGCCTCTTCACTGGTCCCTAGTAGGTCATCTCTCTCTCTGCTCCGTGAGCTTTATCATACCTCGTCTTAAAACTATGTATGGTTTCTGCCTCCACTACGTCGGTTCAAAGACAATTTCACTTCCTGACAACTCTTTGACTAAAGAAAAACTTCTTAACATCCATTTGAATCATCAGAGACTTCAATTTCCAATTGTGACTCCTTATTTCTGGTTCCCTTCACTGGAACATCCTGCCTCTGTCCACCTTGTCAATTCCTCGCAGTATTTTGCATGCTTTTATCATGTCTTCCCTGACCCTACTGTCCTCCAGTGTCGTCAGGCCGATTTCTTCTAACCTTTCTTCATAGGACATTCCCCTTAGCTCTGGAACTAGTCTTGTTGATGTGCGCCTCAGTAGATGTGCTCGGTGTTACTCTCACCCCAAGATCCATTTTCCTGAGTGAGGTTTGCAGTCTTTAGTCACCTAGCCCATACTCTGTCTGCAGTCTTCTTTGCCCTACCCCGATCTTCATGACTTTACATTTGCCGGAGAGAAATTCGAGGAGCTAGTTGTTGGACGAGACTTGCAGCCTGTCCACGTCTCTTTGTAGTCCTG
This sequence comes from Cherax destructor, assembly GCA_009830355.1. Lineage (NCBI taxonomy): Eukaryota > Metazoa > Arthropoda > Malacostraca > Decapoda > Parastacidae > Cherax > Cherax destructor. Next base: position 45,877 of record WNWK01015766.1, on the reverse strand, counting down.
CCTGATCCTCATCCGATTTAATTCTCCTCATTAGCTTCACATCATCTGCAAATAAGGGCACTTCTGAGTTTATCCCTTCTGACATGTCATTCACATAAACCAAAAATAGCACAGGTCCTAGGACTGACCCCTGTGGAACCCCACTCGTCACAGGCGCCCACTTTGACACCTCGTTGTGTACTATGATTCGTTGTTGCCTGTCTGTCAGGTATTCTCTGATCCATTGCAGTGCCCTTCCTGTTATGCGTGCCTGATCGTCTAGTTTTGCACCAATCTCTTTTGAGGAACTGTGTCAAAGGCTTTCTTGCAGTCCAATAAAATGCAGTCTACTCACCACTCTCTCTCGTGTCTTACTGCTTTTACCTTGTCATAAAACTCCAGTAGGTTTGTGACAGGATTTTCCTTTCCTGAATCCGTGATGCTTGTCGTTTATAAGCTTATTCCGTTCTAGGTGCTCCACCACTCTCCTCCTGATAATCTTCTCTCTGACTTTGCATACTATACACGTCAGTGACACAGGTCTGTAGTTTAGTGCCTCGTGTATGTCTCCTTTCTTAAAAATAGGGACTACATTTGCCGTCTTCCATACCCCATGTATTTGCCCAGTTGCACTTGTTGGTATATCCCTTGATGGTTTACCCTTCTGTTCTGACTTCCCGGAGTCCTTTCTGTCTCCACTGTAAATACTTCCTTAAATATCATGTTGAGCTCCTCACACACTTCTTGGTCATTTCATGTGAGTTCCCCACCTTCCCTCCTCAGCCTGATTACCTGGTCCTTAACTGTCGTCTTCCTCATGATGTTACTATACAACAGTTTCGGGTAAAACTTGACTTTCGATGCTATGTTGTTTTAGTACTGTCGCTGGGCCTCCTTCCTTATCTGTGTATACTCGTTTCTTGCTTATCGACTAATCTCTTTATTTTCCTGTGTCCTTTGTCTTCGTTATTTTTTTCATTCTCTGGCTCACCCAATTTTTGCCTCCCTACACCTTTGGGTAAACCAAGGGCTCGTTATGGTCTTCCCATTATTTCTGTTGCCCTTGGGAACAAACCTCTTCTCTGCCTCCTTGCATTTTGTTGTCACGTAGTCCATCATTTCGTCTTGTGCGTGTGTGTACTCACCTATTTGTGGTTGCAGGAGTCGAGACATAGCTCCTGGCCCCGCCTCTTCACTGATCGCTACTAGGTCCTCTCCCTGCTCCATGGGCTTTATCATACCTCATCTTTAAACTATGTATGGTTCCTGCCTCAACTACGTCACTTGCCAGACTATTCCATTTCCTGACAACTCTTTGACTCATCTGAGTCTTCAACTTCCAATTGTGACCCCTTGTTTCTGTGTCACATCTCTGGAACATCCTGTCTCAATTCCTCGCAGTATTTTGTATGTCGTTATCATGCCTCCCTTAACCCTCCTGTCCACCAGTGTCGTCAGACCGATTTCCCATAACCTTTCTTCGTAGGACATTCCCCTTAGCTCTGGAACTAGCCTTGTTGCAAACCTTTGCATTTTCTCTAATTTCTTGACTTGCTTGACCAGGTGTGGGTTCCAGACTGGTGCTGCATACTCCAGTATGGACCTGACGTACACGGTGTACATATTCTTGAACGATTCCTTATTGAGGCATCGGAACGCTATTTTCAGGTTTGCAAGGCGCCCATATGCTGCAGCAGTTATCTGGTTGATGTGCTCACCTAATTGTACTCACCTAATTGTGGTTGCAGGGGTCGAGACTCAGCTCCTGGCCCCGCCTCTTCGCTGTCCGCTACTGGGTCTCTGCTCTCCCTGCTCCATGAGCTTTATCATACCTCGTCTTAAAACTATGTATGGTTCCTGCCTCCACTATATCTTTCTCTAGACTATTCCACTTCCTAACTACTCTGTGGCTGAAGAAATGCTTCCTAACATCCCTTTAACTCAACTGAGTCTTCAGCTTCCAGTTGTGTCCCCTTGTTTCTGTGTTCCCTCTCTGGAACATCCTGTCACTGTCTACCTTGTCGATTCCCCGCAGTATTTTGTATGTCGTTATCATGTCTCCTCTGACCCTTTCTGTCCTCCAGTGTTGTTAGTCCTATTTCCCTCAACCTTTCTTCATAGGACAGACCCCTGAGTTGTGGAACTAGCCTTGTCGCAAACCTTTGCACTTTCTCTAGTTTCTTTACGTGCTTGATCAGGTGTGGGTTCCAGACTGGTGCTGCATATTCTAGTATGGGCCTGACGTACACGGTGTACAGTGTCTTGAACGATTCCTTGTTTAGGTAACGGAACGCTAATCTAAGGTTTGCCAGTCGCCCATATGCTGCCGCAGTTATCTGGTTGATGTGTGCCTCCGGAGACGTGCTTGGCGTTATACTCCCCCCAAGGTCTTTCTCCTTTGCCGAGGTTTGTAGCCTTTGTCCACCTAGCCTGTACTCTGTCAGCGGTCTTCTTTGCCCTTCTCCGATCTTCATGACTTTGCATTTGGTGGGATTGAATTCGAGAAGCCAGTTGCTAGACCAGATGTCAAGCTTGTCCAGGTCTGTTTGAAGTCCTGCTTGGTCCTCTTCCGATGTGATTCTCCTCATTAACTTCACATCATCTTCGAACAGAGACACTTCTGAGTCTATCCCATCCGTCATGTCGTTTCCATATACCAAGAATAACACTGGTCCTAGGACTGACCCCTGCGGTACGCCGCTCGTCACAGGCGCCCACTGTGATACCTCATCATGCACCATGACCCGTTGTTGCCTCCCTGTGAGGTATTCCCTGATCCATTCCAGTGCCCTTCCTGTTATACATGCTTGTTCTTCCAACTTCTTTACTAATCTCATGTGAGGAACTGTGTCGAAGGCCTTCCTGCAGTCCAGGAAAATGCAATCAACCCACCCTTCTCTCTCTTGCCTTACCTCTGTTACTTTATCATAGAACTCTAGGAGGTTTGTTACACAGGATTTGCCTTCCCGGAATCCGTGCTGTCTGGTGTTTATTATCCTGTTCAGCACGAGGTGCTCCACCATTCTTTTCCTGATGATTTTCTCCAGGACTTTGCACACTATACATGTAAGTGACACCGGTCTATAGTTTAGTGCCTCTTTTCTGTCTCCTTTTTTAAAGGTGGGGACTACATTGGCCTTCTTCCATACCTCAGGTATCTGCCCATTTTCAAGGGATGTGTTGAATATTATGGTAAGTGGCACACTCAGTACCTCAGCTCCTTCCCGAAGAACCCACGGGGAGATATTGTCCGGACCCATCGCCTTTGAGGTATCAAGGTCACTGAGTAACTGCTTCACCTCCTCCTCAGTTGTGTGTATGCCCTCTAGCACTTGATACATCCCTTGTTGGTGATGCACCCCGTCCTGTCTACCCAGCTGCCTTCCTTCCTCCACTGTGAATACTTCCTTAAACCTCAAGTTGAGCTCCTCACATACCTCTTGATCATTGCTTGTGAGTTCCCCATCTTCTCTCCTCAGCCTTATCACTTGGTCTTTAACTGTTGTCTTCCTTCTGATGTGACTGTACATCAGCTTCGGGTCGGACTTAACTTTCGATGCTATGTCGTTTTCGTACTGTTTCTTGGCCTCCCTCTGTACCTGTGTATACTCGTTTCTAGCTCTTCTACTACTCTCTTTTCCATTCTCTGACACTCTGAGTTTTTGCCTCCCTGCACCTTTGGGTAAACCAGGGGCTCTTTCTGGCCTTCCCGTTTAATTTTTTTCCTCTGGGTATAAACCGTTCCTCTGCCTCCTTGCACTTTGCCCCTACGTATTCCATCATTTCATTTATTGTCTGTCCATCCATTTCCCTTTCCCACTGAACCTCCTGCAGGAAATTCCTCATGACTGTGTAGTTTCCTCTTTTAAAATCTGGTTTGTCTCTTTCGGTACCGTTTTCCCTCTCCACCTGTAGCTCTACAATGTACTCAAAGCTAGGCACCATATGGTCACTGGCTCCCAGGGGGCTCTCGTGTGTTATGTCTTCAATATCTGAGCTGTTCAGGGTGAATACAAGGTCCAGTCTTGCTGGTTCATCTTCTCCTCTCACTCTGGTCGTGTCCCTGACATGTTGGTGCATCAGGTTTTCCAGTACCGCATCCATCATCTTGGCTCTCCAAGTTTCTGGACCCCCACGTGGTTCTTGGTTCTCCCAGTCGATCTCCCTGTGGTTGAAATCGCCCATGACCAGTAGCTTCGCTCTGCTCATGTGCACTTTTCTTGCCACCTCCGCCAGAGTGTCCACTATCGCTCTGTTGTTCTCATCATATTCCTCACCTGGCCTCCTGCAGTTCTGTGGTGGGTTATACATCACTGCAATGATTATCTTGTGTTCTCCAGACTGGATGGTACCTACTATGAAGTCCCTTTCTCTACACACCTCCATTCCTTCCATTTCTTCGAATTTCCAACGGTTCCTTACAAGCAGTGCGACCCCTCCTCCCCCCCTGCTCCTTCTATCTTTCCTCAGGATCTGATATCCCTGAGGGAAGATTGCATCTGATACTGTCTCATTTAGTTTGGTTTCTGTGACAGCTATGATGTCTGGGGACACTTCACCTATTCTGTCATTCCACTCTTCATACTTGTTCGTAATTCCATCCGCGTTTGTGTACCAAACCTTCAACCTTGTTTCCAATACTGTGGCCCTAGGGAGATCATGGTGGGTGTAGGGGGTGTGGGTGGGGTGCCCATAGGGGGTTGCTGCATGGGTGGGGGGGATTGTATGGTTGGGGTATGGGTTGGTGGGGTGGAGTTTGTGGTGGGGGTGGGGGGTAGCTGTGATGGTGGGTTTTGGGTTGCTGGGGTGGGGGCAGTGGTACTGATGAGTGTGTGTGGTGTGTGCCTCTGGAGATGTGCTCGGTATTATACTCACCTCAATATCCTTTTCCTTGAGAGAGGAGGTTTGCAGTTTCTGGCCACCTAGCCTATACGCTGTATGCAGTTGCTGGACCAGGTGTCCAGCCTGTCCAGGTCTCTTTGTAGTCCTGCCTGATCCTCATCTGATTTAATTCTATTGATTAACTTCACATCATCTGCAAACACGGACACTGAGTCTATCCCTTCAGTCATGTCATTCACGCACACAAACACACACACACACATATTTGTACTCACCTGTTTCTGGTTGCAGGGGTCGATTTATAGCTCCTGGCCCCGCCTCTTCACTGGCCGCTACTGGATCACTCTCCCTTTGCCATGAGCCTTATCATACCTCTTCTTGAAGCTATGAATGGATCCTGCCTCCACTACATCACTTCCCAAGCTATTCCACTTCCTGTTTGGACATCTTCTAAAGTTTCTATACGTTTTTCAAGTGTACCAAACACATAACAATTGCATATTCCAATTTTGGCCAAATATAAATTATAAAAAGCTTTTCATCATTTTTTCCCTCCATATTTTTTTAAAGTAATTTTATCATTACCAGAGTAGCATAACTAGCATTACCTTTCTATGTTCATTTCCAAGACATATTACTGCATATGTTGTTTCCAATAGAACGTCACCACTGTCTGCAAGTGACTTTAAAATTCCTTCTTCTTTTCGATTAAACATTAAAGTTAATATTAAGGGCGCGTTGCCTTATCTCATTCTTGTCACTTCATTAGTATGTTGTTGCACAAAAACTTGTCATTATATTGGGGGAATCCTTGTCATTATATTGGGGGAATCCTTGTCATTATATTGGGGGAATCCTTGTCATTATATTGGGGGAATCCTTGTCATTATATTGGGGGAATCCTTGTCATTATATTGGAGGAATCCTTGTCATTACATTGGGGGAATTCTTGTCATTATATTGGGGGAATCCTTGTCATTATTTTGGGGGAATCCTTGTCATTATATTGGAGGAATCCTTGTCATTATATTGGGGGAATCCTTGTCATTATATTGGGGGAATCCTTGTCATTATATTGGGGGAATCCTTGTCATTATATTGGGGGAATCCTTGTCATTATTTTGGGGGAATCCTTGTCATTATTTTGGGGGAATCCTTGTCATTATATTGGGGGAATCCTTGTCATTATATTGGAGGAATCCTTGTCATTATATTGGGGAATCCTTGTCATTATATTGGGGGAATCCTTGTCATTATATTGGGGGAATCTACTGACCATTTATCTCCTGTTCCGACCTCATAGGCTGCTCATTTTCTTTCTTTATAATTAAAAATCTCCAAGTCTCTTTTCATCAGCAGATCAACCAGGATAATATGTCACCCCACGTTTATCTTATTGAACTCTTTTACTTTCCCAAGTATTATTATATTATGGGTTGTATGCATTTACTAATAATAGTTTCTCCTTTTTCGTTGAACTTCCATATTTAAAATTTCAAAATTTTTAGTATTTTTAAATTGCATTTTTCCTAACCTGACTGTATTATTTTACCAATATTACCAATCCTTCTCTGTTATTGTCTACTCTGTCTATTCACCACACTGAGTAATTTCTTTCAAATATAATTTCGTTTAAAATATATGTTACTATTTTGGATTCGGATAAACTGTATTACATTTTTTTCGTTTATAATAACGCATAGTTCTAAATATGTTCACATTACTGTATCTAAATTAGGGTAAATTTTGAGAAATGCATTAATCTCCAAATTTATTTATTTTTTTCATTTGTTTTAATATGTGTTTCATCTAGTCTATGACCGTTTCCTTGAAGAATCATTTTATGTGTCAATGTGGCCCTGTTATTCATTTAAAATTTTCTTATTTTCTTCCTCACTTCCATCTGAATTCATCCTCTTAGTAGTTTGTAAGAAATCTTTTGAAAGATTTCGTCTAATCTGAATATCTTATAACCCTTCAGTTCCTTAAAGACCTTAAGACTTTTGAAATTTTTTTATTAAGCATAATTAGAGAAAATGTTATTTTTAGTTCTTTATTCTATTCTTCCTCATATTTTCTTATACTTTATACCACTATACGGTGCAATATTTTCTAGGATGCTTTAAAGACACAATAAATTTATTCATATCCTTACGGTGTTGTCCTTTCTCTTTAATTCTTTCTATTTGGGATATCATTTCCATTTTTGACACACACGAAAACAATAATAGTTTTAGTTCTGTCAAAAACGTCACCCAATAAGTTAAATTAATTTTGCGGTCTCCTTTATATTTCTTAAGTAACATTGGTTCTTGATATGCGTTATTTTCTCTAGTGAATTTTGTGAAACTCTCTCAGTCGTAGATGTTTATTCTTACAGACCTTTCTTCTCCTCGTAACTTTTGTTGACATTTTCAGAAATATCTTGTGGAGTCTTAGGCTTATTTCTTATATATTTCTTATATTCTTATTCAGTTTTGTGCTTTACCCAGCCTTTAATTAAATTCTCTATATCATCCTCATTTTTAGTCAGCTCCCGATCCACCACCTCTCTTTCCTTCATTGTCTCAGCTTGCTCATTTAATATCGTTCGCATTGGCTGTAAAGACATCTTTAAAACTTCTTTTTCATTTCTTAAAGCTGCATTTTCTCATTTCTTAATGTTTTAACTGACTTGGAAAAATTTAAGTCATTTTTGTCAAGCCTTTCATTGGACTTCTTGTCTGCAGTATATAAACAGTCAATGTTTACACCACTTACTCTCTGCTATAATGTAAACAAGGGGGAACTAGACCGATGTTTCGCTGTTTTTTTCCTTATTATATTAAATATGTTATTCATACTACAATGAAAAACCTACATAAATAATTTTCGACTGTTTTCTGAGAATTCATTCAAGTATAATGTTCCACTTTCTGCATTACAAAAGATCACCATCTATTTTTCCCAGGATAAGGAGGCAAACATCTGTTCTCTTCAGCGAGGTGTGTGTGTGTGTGTGCTCACCTAATTGTGGTTGCAGGGGTCGATTTATAGCACCTTGCCCCACCTCTTCACTTGTAGCTAGTACGTCCACTCTCTCCCTGCTCCATGATATTCTTAAATCTATATTTAGATCCTGCTTCCACTACATCGCTCTATAGACTGTTCCACTTTCTGACAACTCTATGTCCAAAGAAATACTTGCTACCATCCCTGTGACTCATCTAACTCTTCAACTTCCAATTGTGACCCCTTGTTGTGTCCCATGTCTGAAACATCCTGTCTGAGTCCACCCTGTAAATCCCTCTCACTAGTTTATGTCGTTATCATGTCCCCCTCTATCCCTCCTGTACTCCAATGTCGTCAGGTTGATTTCCGTGACTATTCTTGCTGCAAACCTTTGCTAACTCGTTGATCTGGAATTTTATGACTCTCTGATCGCGGGTTCTAACCCCGCATGTGGTATGGTTTGTTTGCAATCTTGTCATTACGATTTCGTGAGTTTTTGCACTTTATATAATTGCTTATCGTGACTGACTAGGTGTGGGTTCCGGGTTCCATACTGGTTGTGCATACTCCAATGCAGGCCTGACATAAGCAGTGTACAGTGTCTTGAATGACTCCTTACTCATTTGTCGAAATGTTATTCTTAGGTTTGCCAGATGTCCATATGTTGCCGCAGTTATTTGGTTGATGTGCGCCTCAGGAGATGTTCTTTGTATGATATTTATCGCAAGATCCTTTTTCTTGAGTGAGATCTGCAGCCTTTGGCCCCCAATCATGTACTCGGTGTGCGGTTTTCTTTGACATTTCCCAAACTTCATGACTCAAGGATCCATTTGTCGGACTAGTTTTGCAGCCTGTTCAGATCCCTTTGTAGTTCTACCTGATCTCATCCATTTCAATTTTCCACATTAGATTCATATCGTCTGCAAACAGGGACACCTATGAATCTGTCCCTTCCGTTGTGTCCTTCACATATAACAGAAACACCACCGGCTCTAGGACTGACCCTTGCGGAACCCTGCTCGTCACAGGTGCCCACTGTGACACTTCGTCTCGTACCATCACTCGTTTGTTTCCTTCTGTCAGCTATTCACTTCTCCTATAGCTTTTTCACTAATCTCCTGTGCGGAACTGTGTCGAAAGCCTTCTTACATTACAAGAAGTGCTGCCTACCAACCCCTCCCATCTCTCTCTCTCTTGCAGTACTTCCGTTATCATGTCATGAAACTCCAATAGGTTTGTGCACAGGATTTTCCCCTCTTATACCGTGCTGGTTATCGTGTATACGCTCATTTCTTTCTAAGTGCTTCACCACTCTTCTGATTATCTTGTTTATGATTTTGCATACTATACAAGTCAATTACACTTGTCTTTATTTTAATGCTTGCTGTCTGTCTCCTATCTTGAAAACTGGGATTACATTTGCTGTTTTTCACACCTCATGTGTTCGCCCTGTTACGATTGATGTGTTGAAGATTGCTATTACTTTCACGCGCAGGGCCTCTGCTCCCTCTCTCAGGACACACAGAGAGGTTGTACCCTGCCATCCCGGTTTGCTGGAAAGCTTTCTGTCTCTATTGAAAATACCTCCCTAAATCTCGTGTTGAACTCTTCCTCCTTGACCTTTTCTTGTGATATCCCCACCTTCCTTAATCAGCCTGATACCTGGTCGTTGACTTTGGTTTTCCTCCTGGTGTGGCTGTACAAAACCTTCGGGTCAATTTTGGCTTTCAATGATATGTCCTTCTCGTATTGACGCTGGGCCTCTCTCTATATCTATGCATATTCGTTTCTTTCAGCGTCCTTTGTGTGTGTGTGTGTGTGTGTGTGTGTGTGTGTGTGTGTGTGTGTGTGTGTGTGTGTGTGTGTGTGTGTGTGTGTTTGTGTGTACTAATCTAATTGTGTCTGTAGGGGTCGAGTCATAGCACCTAGCCCTGCCTCTTCACTGGTCGCCACTAGGTTCACTCTCTCCCTGCTCCATGAGCTTTATCATACGTCTTCTTAAAGCTATGTATGTTACCTGCGTCCTCTACCTCACTTTCCAAACTACACTTCCACTTCCTGACAACCCTATGACTGAAGAAATACATCCTAACATCCCTCTGGCTCATCTGAGTCTTCAACTTCCAATTATGATCCCTTGTTGCTCAGTCCCATCTCTGGAACATCCTGTCTGTGTCTAACTTGTCGATTCCTCTCAGTATTTTAAATGTCGTTATCATGTCACCCCTGTCCCTCCTGTCCTCCAGTGTCGTCAGGTCGAGTTCCCTGAACCTCTCCTCGTCGGACATACCCCTTATATCCGGAACTAGTCTCGTTGCTAACCTTTAGACTTTCTATAGTTTCCTGATGTGCTTATCCAGTTGTGGGTTCCAAACTGATGCTGCATACTCCAATATGGGCCTGATGCACACAGTGTACAAGGTCCGAAACGACTCTTTACTGAGATTTCAGAATGTGCTCGGCATTATACACACTCCAAGATCCTTTTTCCTTGAGTGATGTTTCTATTTTTTGGCCCCTTAGACTGTACTCTGTCTGCAGTCTTCTTTGCCCTTCCCCGGTCTTCATGACTTGGTGGGGTTGAACTCCATGAGCTAATTACTGGACCAGGCCTACAGCACGCCCAGATCCCTCTCTAGTCCTGCTTTGTCCTTCTCCGACTGAATTATTTTCATTGATTTCACATTGTCTGCAAATAGGGACACTTCTGAGTCTATTCCTTCCGTCGTGTTGTTCACATATAAGAAACAGCACTTGTCCTAGGACTGACCCCTGTGGAATCCAGCTCTTCACAGGCCCCACTTTGACACCTCGTGACGTACCATTACTCGCTCATGCCTGCCCGTCAGGTATTCTCTGATACATTGTAGTGCCGTCCCTGTTATATCTGCCTGGTCCTCCCGCTTATGCACTAATCTCTTGTGTGGAACTGTGTCAAAAGCCTTCTTGCAGTCCAAAAAATGCAATCTTCCCACACTTCTCTCTCTTGTCTTACTGCTGTCACCTTGTCATAGAACTCTAGTAGGTTTGTGACACAAGATTTACCGTCTCTGAATCCATACTGGTTGTCGTATATAAGCTCATTCCTTTCTAGGGGGTTCACCACTCTTCTGATAATTTTCTCCATGACTTTGCATACTATACATGTCAGTGACACTGGTCTGTAGTTTATGCTGCATGTTCATCTCCTTTTTTTAAAAACTGGGACTACATATGCTGTCTTCCATTCCTCGGGTAGTCGCCCTGTTTTGATAGATGTGTTGAAGTTTGTTGTTAGTGGTACACAGAGCGCCTCTGCTATTTCTCTCAGGACCCACGGAGAAATGTTTTCCGGTCCCATTGCCTTTGAGATATCTATTTCGCTTAGCGGCCTCTTCCTCTCCTCCTCGGTTGTATGTATCGTGTCCAGCACTTGTTGGTGTACCCTACCTCCCTGTCTTTCCTTAGTTCTTTCTGTCTCCACTGAGAATAATTTTTGGAATCTTGTGTTTAGCTCCTCATATACTTCAAGGTCGTTTCTTGTAAACTCCCCTCCTTCCTTCCTCAGCCTGATTACCTGGTCATTGACGGTTGTTTCTTCCTGATGTGACTGTACAACAGCTTCAGTTCAAATTTGACTCTCACTGCTGTCATTTTCATATTGTTGCTGGGCCTCTCTCCTTACCTGTGCTTATTCATTTCTTGCTCTTCGACTACTCACCTTGTTCTCCTGGGTTCTTTGCCTTCTATACTTCTTTCATTCTCTAGTGCACTTGGTCTTAGTATCTACACCTTTGGGTGAACCAAGGGCTCGTTCTGGCTTTATCATTATGTCTGTTGCCCTTGGGTACAAACCTCTCCTCCGCCTCTTTGCATATTGTTATCACATATTCCGTCATCTCATTTACTGACTTCCCTGCCAATTCTCTGTCCCACTGAATCTCGTCCAGGAAATTCCTTATGCCTGTAGAGTCCCCTCTCTTATAATTTGGCTTCATTCTTCCTGCCTTTCCTATCTCCCTCTCCACTTGTAACTCTACTATGTATTCGAAGCTTTGAACCACATGATCACTAACTACGAGGGGCCTTTCATAGTTGATGTCCTCAATATCTCCACTACTAGGAGTTGATGCATGAGGTTTTCCAGTACCACCTCCATCATCTTAGCCCTCCACATTTTTGGGCATGCATGTGGGTCCTGGCTTTCCTAGACGATTTCTTTGTTACTGATGTCAACCAACGAAAAGTAGCTTTGCCCACATGGGCCTTTCTGGCCACTACAGCCAGTGTGTCAACCATCTGTCTGTTACTCTCATCATACTCTTGTCTTGGCCTCTTGCTATTCTGTGGTAGGTTATACATCACTGCAATCACCACCTTGGGACCTCCAATCTGAAGTGATAGTATTATGTAGTCCCTTGTTTCTTCTCTGTCCTTTCTCTCCAACTCCTCAAAATCCCATTGGTTTTTATGAGCAGTCTCACTCCTCAACCCCCCCATGTTCGCTCTGTCTTTCCTCGGGATCTGATATCCAGTTGGAACGATGGCATCTGTTATCATTCCTGAGATATTAGTTTCTGTGAGGGCTATGATGTCTGGTGACGCCTCTGTGATCCTCCCACTTATTCGTTATGTCATCAGCGTTGGTTTCCTCTCCAACACTTATCGTCGATTGATTTGGGTGCTTTGACCAAGCAGGGTCAATAATAAAGTTCTTCGGAGGTTATGTTCCTTTATTTGGGTTCTTGGTACACAAGTAGTGTGTTTAAGTTGCCCAGGCTCTTAGTGCCATGACCGGTAGAGAGTGACTGAGTAGACCTTGTTAATTGAGTGAGCTCTGCTGCCTGAATGAAGGCAGGGTAAGCATGGGGCAGGCTGAGATTGGTAGGACTATAGATGGCAACACCACAGTTTCGCGAAATATGAATCCAACTGGGCATACATCGCTTGGCCACTTACCAATGGTAGTCCTCGATGATGATTGACAGTTAAAAAACAACTCAGTCTCTCTCTGTCAGGAACTGGGCACAGAACACAGAATAAAAACACATGTATAATGTGGACATGGACAAAAAAACTTCGTACAAGGAGGGAAGAAAAAAAAGGGAGGTGTACTATATAACGTGGTCAAAGCTTCGGTGGGTGTCACTGCACGCCTTCCTGCGTCTGGACAGATACTGCAACATAGGAGACATCGCTGCGCTGAGCTATGACATAACAGGGTACGGTCTCCTCTGGAACGGTGAAGCAGTCATCGTAGTATTTAGATGAATGGTTCAAAGAACCGACAAGTTGCTAAATTAGACACATATGCAACACTTGGGTATCGTTATTGAGGAAAACGTTTCGCCACACAGTGGCTTCATCAGTCCAATACAAAGTAGAAAGTTAAAAGGAGAGGAGGAATTTGAGGTAATCAGTCCCTCGGCCTGGAGTCGATGTGTTCAGTCCATCAATCTTGAAGCAAGTACAGCATAGGGCAAATAGAAGTTGCTTATATACTGTAGACAGGTGAGACGAAGCAGGAGGAGGCGGGGGTCATAGTGGTACCATCCACTAGTCGAAGTAGGTCTTCGTCCTAAGGTTGGACAAGTGTTGAAGAATCCGTTTGTATCAAGATCTCAAGATGTTGCTGTATCAGACAGGATGTAGATGAATGGTTCAAAGAACCGACAAGTTGTTAAATTAGACACATATGCAACACTTGGGTATCGTTATTGAGGAAAACCGTAGGACGAAGGCCTACTTCGACTAGTGGATGGTGCCATTATGACCCCGCCTCCTCCTGCTTCGTCTCACCTGTCTACAGTATATAAGCAACTTCTATTTGCCCTCGACCATCAGCGAGGCGACTTCGCAGGAGGCCGTGTCCGACTATGGTTGTGGTCGGCTGCGGAAGTGACAAAGGAGCTCCTGCCCATGCCGCTCCTCGAGGACAAGGGATGCGACCGGCCAGTCGATGGGTACACCGTGCCACCGCCATGGGCACCAGAACCTGTCGTAATCCACCTTGCAAACCTGCCAGCCAGCAAGCGTCACTGTCCACAGCACGTGCTGCAGCGGTGGGCAGCTGCAAGCATTGCTGCAGCGGAGCATCCCGGGTGTGCAGTGTACTACACTGATGGATCAAGAGACCCCGAGGCCGGCCGCACGGGTTCCGGGATATATCATTCCTCCCTAACGGCCGGCTGGCGCCTCCCAGACCACTGCAGCATCCTACAGGCAGAACTCCACGCCATCCAGAGGGCCATCCAACATGCGCTCCTGGAACACCACCAACCTCCAGTCATCCACGTCGACTCCAGGGCGGCGATACAGGCCATCATGCATAGGGAGCCCAAGGATAACATCCGGCTCCTCACCGCCATCAAAAGAGACCTACATTCACTTGACGAGCAGGGCATGCAAGCAACAATCAATTGGATACCAAGCCACATCGACCTTGCTGGGAATGATGCGGCGGATGGGGCGGCTAAGTCTGCCACACTTGCGGCCCAACCTGCGACTACAATTGCCATCAGCCGCAGGCAGGTGCACCTGGGGGCAGCTTCGGCAGCCAGACGCCCACTACCAGCACCGGGAGCATCTCGGAGCCGGCACTGGTATGACAGAGCGACACGTAGGAATCCCCCACCAAACATGAGGAAACTGAACAGGGAGCTGCAAGTCAGCGTCCACCGCCTGTGCCTCGGCTACCCTACTGCAAAGCGCCTCATCGAACGCATGAGTGAGGAGCTTTGCCGCCACTGCGACCGGATGGTTCCAAAGCTTCTAGTTCACTACATGCTTGACTGTCCTGCGACGACGTCCATCCGCCGCAGGCACTTCCCGATGGCACCTGGGGATCTGACCCACGAGGACAAAGCAGCCCGGCTGGTTTACCTGGCCACCCATGACTTGGAGACACTGCTCCCAGTCCTAGCCACCCACCCGCCCCCTCGATGACGACGCCGGAGAACCCCGACGACGACCAAGACTACCCACTACAGCTATTCTTTCTCTCACTTCCTTCTTTCTTATCCCCCATCCTTCTTCTTCCTATGTAGGTAGAACCACAGCCTGAAGTACCAAGATCTGCTGATTAAGATGCGACGTCAGAAGACACTCCTCATCATGGGGAGCCACATCAAGAAAGAAAGAAGAAGATGACCAACACCCTCTACCCAGGGGGCCAATGCCGGGTCACCATTTGGAGAAGACCCAGGCCGGATGTACCGGCGAACATACAACAACAACAACAACAAGAACCCTATGCTGTACTTGCTTCAAGATTGATGGACTGAACACATCGACTCCTGGCCGAGGACTGATTACCTCAAACTCCTCCTCTCCTTTCAACTTTCTACTTTGTATTGGACTGATGACGCGACTGTGTGGCGAAACGTTTTCCCCAATAACGATACCCAAGTGTTGCATATGTGTCTAATTTAACATCGTAGTATTCGCTGCAGGGTTCACTCACAACCTGGGGCACAACCTGCTGGTGCCCTCGAGTGAAGCGTCGTCAGCACGGGCAGAATTTCTTCTGGCAAGCGACTCAGGAGGACATTTCTCGACTGGTACTGTCACTGGGGCTGTCACTGCTGGCAATTGAAGTGAGTTGTGGCAGAGACAACTCAGGCAAAACATCTGGGAGTCGTAACAGCATACATTGTAACTGCAGTGAGCAGGCTAGCAGTCAAAGTGACATCATCTTTGTGCAGGCTACTCACTGAAGCTGTTGAACAGGGAGCTGCAAGTCAGCGTCCACCGCCTGCGCCTCGGCTACCCTACTGCAAAGCGCCTCATCGAATGCATAAGTGAGGAGCTTTGCCGCCACTGCGACCGGATGGTTCCAAAGCCTCTAGTTCACTACATGTTTGACTGTCCTGCGACGACGTCCATCCGCCGCAGGCACTTCCCGATGGCGCCTGGGGATCTGACCCGCGAGGACAAAGCAGCCCGGCTGGTTTACCTGGCCACCCATGACTTGGAGACACTGCTCCCAGTCCTAGCCACCCACCCGCCCCCTCGATGACGACGCCGGAGAACCCCGACGACGACCAAGACTACCCACTACAGCTATTCTTTCTCTCACTTCCTTCTTTCTTATCCCCCATCCTTCTTCTTCCTATGTAGGTAGAAACACAGCCTGAAGTACCAAGATCTGCTGATGAAGATGCGATGTCAGAAGACACTCCCCATCATGGGGAGCCACAGCAAGAAAGAAGATGACCGACACCCTCTACCCAGGGGGCCAAGGCCGGGTCACCATTTGGAGAAGACCCGGGCCGGATGTACCGGCGAACATACAACAACAACAACAACTGAAGCTGTGACATGATTCAGACAGTCGCCTGCCGACAGGGCTACTGTGGTTTGACGATGTAATCCTCTGAACAGAGTTTGAGTCATAGCAGAGGTTAGTCTAAGCATCTTCAGACTGGTTTTCTACACATAACTGCACTCTGACAGTCATGAGGTGGAGTGAACCCAGTTTCAATGGGGAGTCGTAGCAGGTACGACTCAGGCATTTCGTCTACGATCGGTGATCATTAGAGCTTTCTGTACAAGGGGGCTCAGACGCTCGTAACCTGACGCCTGGACTGACTAATGTCAGCTGTCAAACGGTAACAATGCGGTGACATGTAACACGAGGATGTTACCAATGGCCTGGGCTCAGACCACACTGTGGTCTACACACACATCTGGGCTCAGACCACACATCGGGACACAGAAAACTGCACACACCCGCTCTGCACATGTGGTTACAACATGGCTTGCACTATCAAAGATGCTTTTTTATGCAAAAATCGACACTAAGACATTGACATACATGTGAGAACACTAAGAGGATTTATTCCTCTTAGTCACGTGACATATCTTCTCTCAATCATCCTCGACATTTCTGCAACAAACTGCTCACTGTAAAGCTATAACAATGTCGATGTGACATCATGTGGTGATGTCAGGCGTGACGTCCTAAGGAATGTCGTGGGGTGACACGTCAGGGTGACGTCAGGGTGACGTCAGGCAACGTCCTGGAGTGATGTCTGGCAGACGACCTGGATGACATCTGGCAAATGTTCTGGGTGACGTCGGGCAGATGTCGTGAGGCGATGTGGTGTGACTTCGTGAGGTGACTTCGTGAGGTGACTTCAGGCAACGATGTCAGGCAGCAGACAACAGCATGTGGCTTTCGACATCTGGCTTGTTAACACACGTGGCTTACTCCATGTGGTCTTATCCACATGTGGCTTCATGATACACGTGGCTTCGAGTGACCTTGGGCACTTGGATACACAGCTCTGGAAAAGAATTCACGCTGAATTCATAGAAAAACAGCAGAGAAGGTGTGAGAGTGTAGTGTAGTGGTGTGAGATGAGTGTGGCAAGAGATGATCCTGCTGCATCCTCCACACCCCACATACCCGCTTGGAGAACCAACCACACTGGACGCAGAGCACCACACAAGCTCACCTCTGAAATAGCTGTGCTGACATAAACAGCAACAACAGCAGACATATACAGGTGACGATATACACGTGACTGAAGAACAGCGGGGGACGCTGTTCAGACACAGGTGACACCACAAAGATTTCTTGAAGAAAATTCAGCAAATTTCGGCCTGGATACTGCTGATCCTGTGATGAATGATGAAGCTTGCAGACACGACTTCAGGACAACTCATAGAGAGACGGATGCTTCTTGTATGGATCGATGAAATGGAGACAACATATTCGGCTTCCTTCCTCTCTACGGGACACACAACAGCTGGGACCACCACTAAGCCACCAATATCTTGAGGTTTACTATACAAATAGTAGGAGTCTAAGAAATAAGATAGATGAGCTAAGATTACTTGCAAGTGCAGGTAATATAGATATTATTGCTATAACAGAGACCTGGTTCAACCTGAAAGATAGAGAAATGCCTTCCGAGTGCAACATTCAGGGTTACAAACTATTCCACACTGATAGGGTCAACAGGAAGGGTGGTGGAGTGGCGATGTATGTCAGAGATAATTTAAATTGTTGTGTTAGACAAGATATAAGATTAGAAACAGCTGACACAGAATCTGTTTGGCTACAGTTTCTCGAGGGTCGTGAAAAATTAATTTTGGGTGTGATTTACAGACCCCAAGCCTGGATAGGGAGCGCAGTAAGCTGCTATGGGACGAAATTCATAAGGCGTCTAGATATGAAAATGTTGTGTTAATGGGAGATTTTAACTTTAGACACATTGATTGGAACAATGTGACAGGTAATCTTGAGTCTAGTGACTTTCTTGATACGGTTCAGGATTGTTTTTAAAACAGTTTGTGACAGAACCAACTAGAGGTAGCAATTTGCTTGATTTGGTTCTTGCTAACAAAGAATCACTAATTAATAATCTTGAGGTTAATGAAGAGCTTGGGAAAGCGATCACAAATCACTTAGTTTTAATATATCATGGAATTACCCAGGTAACTGCAATCAAGTCTCAGTTCCAGACTTTCGTGTAGCCGACTTCATGGGGCTGATAAATTACCTAGGTGGGCTAATTGGGATGACCTGACTATGGGTCAGGTAGGTGGTTTTGGTTGCCAATATGACGTTTTTCAGAGCATAGTTCTAGCTGCCCAGACAACTTTTGTTCCAAGTAGGAAATTAGATCTAACAAAAATGATCCTAAATGGATGAACAATAGATTAAAACATCTCATTGGTCAAAAGAGAGGCATATATAGGCGTATCAAAAGAGGGGATGGACAGATAAGAAATCAATATTTTCAATTAAAGAGAGAAATAAAAAAGGAATAAGAAAAGCAAAAGGGATTATGAGGCTAAGGTCGCAAGGGATTCGAAGACTAACCCAAAAGGGTTCTTTCAGGTATACAGAAGTAAGATTAGGGACAAGATAGGCCCACTTAAGAGTAACTCAGGACAGATCACGGACAGTGATAAGGATATGTGTGAAATTTTCAATACTTACTTCCTCTCAGTTTTTACTCAGGAAGATACTAGCAGAATTCCAGAAATAATAAATTATGTAGAACTGGAAGATAACAGACTATGCTCGATTGAGGTAACTAGTGACATGGTCCTCAGACAAATAGAGAAATTAAAACCTAACAAATCCCCAGGCCCTGATGAACTGTTTGCAAGAGTTTTAAAGGAATGTAAAGAGGAACTTAGCAAACCTTTGGCAAATCTTTTCAATATATCACTACAAACTGGCATAGTGCCAGACAAGTGGAAAAGGGCAAATGTAATACCTATTTACAAGGCAGGTGACAGGTCCTTAGCTTCGAACTATAGACCAATAAGCCTTACCTCCATAGTTGGTAAATTTATGGAATCAATAATTGCCGAGGCAATTCGTAGCCATCTTGAAAAGCATAAATTGATTAATGAATCTCAACACGGTTTTACAAAGGGGCGTTCATGTCTTACGAATTTACTAACTTTTTCACTAAGGTGTTTGAGGAAGTAGATCATGGTAATGAATATGATATTGTGTATATGGACTTCAGTAAGGCTTTCGATAAAGTTCCACATCAGAGGCTACTGAGGAAACTTAAGGCACACGGAATAGGAGGAGAAATTTTTCCTGGGTAGAGGCATGGTTGACTAATAGGCGGCAGAGAGTTTGCATAAATGGAGAGAAATCAGAATGGGGGCGTGTCTCAAGCGGTGTTCCACAGGGGTCAGTTTTGGGCCCCCTGTTGTTTACAATTTACATAAACGACATAGATGAGGGAATAAATAGTAGCATAAGTAAATTTGCTGATGACACCAAAATAGGCCGTCCAATTCATTCAAACGAGGACATTAGAGCACTCCAGGATGATTTGAATAGACTGATGCAGTGGTCGGAGAAGTGGCAGATGCAGTTTAATGTAAACAAATGCAAAGTTCTAAATGTTGGGCAGGACAATAACCATGCCACATATAAGCTGAATAATATAGATCTTATTACTTGTAATTGCGAGAAGGATTTAGGAGTTCTGGTTAGTAGTAATCTGAAGCCTAGACAACAGTGCATAAGTGTTCGCAATAAAGCTAACAGAATCCTTGGCTTCATATCAAGAAGTATAAATAACAGAAGTCCTCAGGTTGTTCTTCAACTCTATATATCTTTGGTTAGGCCTCATTTAGATTATGCTGCACAGTTCTGGTCACCGTATTACAGAATGGATATAAATGCACTGGAAAACGTACAGAGGAGGATGACAAAGTTGATCCCATGTATCAGAAATCTTCCCTATGAGGATAGACTGAGGGCCCTGAATCTGCACTCTCTAGAAAGGCGTAGAATTAGGGGGATATGATTGAGGTGTACAAATGGAAAACAGGAATAAACAAAGGGGATGTAAATAGCGTGCTGAAAATATCCAACCAAGACAGGACTCGCAGCAATGGTTTCAAGTTGGAAAAGTTCAGATTTAGGAAGGATATAGGAAAGCACTGGTTTGGTAATAGAGTTGTGGATGAGTGGAACAAACTCCCGAGTACCGTCATAGATGCTAAGACGTTGTGTAGTTTTAAAAATAGGTTAGATAAATACATGAGTGGGTGTGGATGGGTGTGAGCTTGTACTAAGTCAGATGCAGTGCTCCTTCCTTAAGTGAATGTAACCTGACCTGTACTAATTCCTTAAGTGGAAGTGACCTGACCAGGTGGTCGGCTGGACAATTATATGAGTGGGTGCGGTTGGGTGTGAATTGGTCCTGACTAGGTTGTGCTACTAGGTCAGATGCAGTGCTCCTTCCTTAAGTGAATGTAACCTGACCTGGCTGGGTCGGGGCATTGGCTTAAGCCGTTGGAGATTTGGACCTGCCTCGCATGGGCCAGTAGGCCTGCTGCAGTGTTCCTTCTTTCTTATGTTCTTATGTTCTTAATATCGTCGTTTTGGCCCACCTCATGGTGAGCGAAAATCACATGACGCCCTAACCCACAGGACTACCAAATCCTACATAAATCAAGCACCCAGCAGAGCTAGATATTTTTACCTTGATCCGAGGACATACGGTGGTGATGGTGCCGCTGAGCTAATTTCATTCTACTCCCCGTTTTGTTTACTAGCCTCCAAAAGCAGTATTTATATTATTGTAACCACGAACGAGTGATAATTGCGTTATAACTGCAATTAGATAAGGACTCAATCCCATGTCGTTTTGGCACGCCTCATGGTGAGCGAAACTCACATGACGCTCTAACCCATTATAATAAACCTGCACTAATCCGATATATTATCACAAATCCCATCAACCTTCAGAAATCTCAATTACCTTTTACCATTTTTCATACCATTTTTAATGCACCTATCCCTTTTTCCTCTATTTTCTATATGTATAAGCTACTTTCTGCTCTCTTCTGCATCAACTTTTTCCAGACCTCTGGTATTAGTCCTTCTTCAAAGAGTAGGCAACTAAATATATTTCGGTTGAAGTGGAATCCGAGAAAGGCATTCAGGAATTCCTTAAATTAAGCTTCTTCTACATCAATGTGCGCAAAACTAATAGTGGAGGGAAGGTAACCCCTATCCCGCTTCCCTCTGCTACTGATTTATTCACCCTCCAAGATATCCCGTTGTGTTCCAGCTGCCCTAAATGTCAAACCACCTCAACAACCGCTCCTCAGCCCTCTGCATTTAGAAACCTAGCATCTCCTGCAAATCTCCACACTCAGAATTCACTGCATAATATACACACCATGCGATTGCTTTCAGACACTTCTTCATTGCTTCCAAGTGTTTGTACCATTATACTCTCATACATTTACCTTTTTGCCACCATGGATAATGTTCTTCATCTAACACAGATGTATCAGTTTACCATCCACTTCTTTCCACTCATCAGTTCTATGGTTACCATCGTCTTTCACGGACCCAACTTCCGACAAATCATCTCACAAATATATGAACACTTTCATTTCCTCCATATTCTCTCCTTCCAATCTCATACAATCTTTCATTACCTAAATTTTAGTTACACTCATCATCTTACTTTTTCTTATATTCCTTTAAAATTTCCTTCTTTTACTTACCCTTGCTGCTTCTCTTCAGAATCTCCCAAAACACCCACCTTGAATTAGATTATATATATTTTAAGTGGGTCAAAATAAGTGTGTATGCACCTGGAGAGTAATTGTGGTAGGGAACCTAAATGCTAAAATGGGAGACACATTTAGAGAAGGTGTGGTAGGTAAGTTTGTGGTACCAGGTGTATGATAATCGGGTGCCTTTGACTGAACTTTGTACAGAAAGGGATTTGGTTATATGAAATACATATTTAAAAAAAAAGGATACATAAGTATACAAGATATGATATAGGGCGTTATAACAGTAATTTGTTGGACTATGTATCGGTAGACTTCAGGATATACATGTTTATAGAGAGGCCACAGATATATCAGATCACTTTTTAGTTGTAGCTACAGTGAGAGTAAAAGGTAGATGGGATACAAGGAAAATGGAAGCATCAAGTAAGAGAGAGGAGAGAGTTTACAAACTGAAAGAGGAGGCAGTTAGGGTAAGATATAAACAAATATTGGAGGATAGATGGGATAGTGAGAGTATAGGCAATGGAGTACAACATGTATGGGGTAGGTTTAAGAATGTAGTGTTAGAGTGTTCAGCAGAAGTTTGTGGTTACAGGAAAGTGGGAGCAGGAGGGAATAAGAGTGATTGGTGGAATGATGATGTAAGAGAGAAAAAGTTAGCATATGAGAGGTTTTTACAAAGTAGAAGTGATGCAAGGAGGGAGGAGTATATGGAGAGAAAAAGAGATGTTAAAAAAGTGGTGAAGCAATGGAAAAAGAGAGCAAATGAGAGACTGGGTGAGATGCCATCATCAAATTTTGATTAAAGCAAGAAAAAGTTTTGGAGAGAGAATAATAATTTGAGAAAGCCTTGGGAACGAATGGACTTGATAGTTAAAATAGGAGAGGAGAGTAATTAAATGGATAGGGTAAGGAAGAATAACATGTTTTAGGAGTGAGGCAGAACAGTTGTGGATGTGGGGAGGTGCTTGAGGCAGTGAGTAGAATGAAAGGGGGAAAAACAGCTGGGATTGATGGGATAAAGATAGAAATGTTAAAAACAGGTGAGGATATAGTTTTGGAGTGGTTGGTGCTTTTATTTAATAAAATGTATGGACTCTGGTAAGGTACCTTTATACATAGTTCCTTTGTATAAAGGCAAAAGGGACAAAAGAGAGTGTAAAAATTATAGGGGAATAAGTCTGTTGAGTATATCTGGTCAAGTGTATGGTAGAATTATTATTGAACGAATTAAGAGTAAGACAGAAAGCAGGATAGCAAGGAACAAGGAAGCTTTAGAAAGGGCAGGGGGTGTGTAGACGAAGTGTTTAAAATGAAACATATAGGTGAACAGTCTTTAGATAAGGGTAAAGATATTTTCGTGGCATTTATGGATATGGAAAAAAACGAGAGGAAATAAGAGTTAAAAATTTCACACATTTTCTAATCACTGACAGTGATCTGACCTGAGTTACTTTAGAGTGGGCCTTTCTTGTCCCTAATCTTACTTATATATACCTGTAAGAAAGCTTCTGGGTTAGTCTTCGAATCCCTTGCCACTTTAACCTATTAATCTCTTTTAGCTTTTCTTATTCCCTTTTTTTATTTCTTTCCCTAATTGAAAATATTGATTTCATAACTGCCCATCCCCTCTTTTGATACGAATGAGATGTTTTAAAGTTCTAGACAAGTTAGGAATAACCCCCACAATCTAGTTGGCCAATGCAACCACTCCGACCCCTGAGTGATGAATCCCATCCCTTGCATACATATCACATTTGCCATAAAGTTTGTCCCAGTTATCAGTGAATGAGATTGCAAATTCCTTGCAGTACCTGTCAAGCCAGCAATTTACACCAATTGCCCTAGACATCCTTCACTACCCACTCTTCTAGGCAAGATGCTACATATGATTGGGACCCCTCCCTTAGACCTAATTACATCTATGGTTGACTTGTACTTATGCAGCAGCTCTTGTCTCCTGCCCTTCCCGATACCATTTCCACCAGCACTACGACAGTTGTGGCAAGGATTCAAGTGATTGTGTTTTTTGTGATATTTTACTGCAACAAATTTGCACGCAAACGAACTTAAGAGGTTATATCATGGCACTATGATGCATCGACAATTAAATACCGAAGTCGTTCAGAAGAGGTAAAGTGACATTTATTTACCGGGAATAAAAATTTCGCATTATTTTGCACGTAAACTGGACAAACATGTACGTGCACACCTGAATTTCATTTCCCGTCGTCGCCGATTTTTTGGCACCTTTTTCGAACATTTGAGGCTCCGGTACTGAGGATTTTAGAAGCTATCCGAGCCTCTTAAGGGAATGGGAATTCATTCAATAAAGTTGGCCATAAGACAAGACAGATGATCGACGAATTTAGTTGTAATTATCGTTCACGAAAGTTGAAAATTTGAAGGCGAATGCATGAGGCGTTCTTGAGAGCTGAATAAAATCGAAAAGTTGGAGGTAGAGAAAAGGAGCAAAAACAAATCATAGAACCTAAGCAACATCCAGAATACGATAAAAATAAAATCATAAATGAAACAAAAAACAGAAGTTTGTTTTCGACAATAATCTCCAGAAACACATATTTAGTTTACTGATGTGTCGAGAATTGAGGAATTTCCTGCCTGATCGTTTAACATGTATTCTGCTCAACAAGTTTCCTTGTTTGAAACTTCTTGCACAACTGAAGGACAAACTTGTGTATTTTTGCTGCACCAACCAGACTACACAGTAGTTATATTATTGTGTTGCCGCCTCTGACATGTGAAAATATAAATTTAATTTAACTTTGATGCGATATGACTGAGAAATATATTTGAATATATATATATATTTTTTTTTTTTTTTATTAACACATCGGCCGATTCCCACCAAGGCAGGGTGGCCCGAAAAAGAAAAACTTTCATCATCATTCACTCCATCACTGTCTTGCCAGAAGGGTGCTTTACACTACAGTTATAAAACTGCAACATTTACACCCCTCCTTCAGAGTGCCGGCACTGTACTTCCCATCTCCAGAACTCAAGTCCGGCCTGCCGGTTTCCCTGAATCCCTTCATAAATGTTACTTTGCTCACACTCCAACAGCACGTCAAGTATTAAAAACCATATGCCTCCATTCACTCCTATCAAATACGCTCACACATGCTTGCTGGAAATCCAAGCCCCTCGCACACAAAACTTCCTTTACCCCCTCCCTCCAACCTTTCCTAGGCCGACCCCTACCCCGCCTTCCCTCCACTACAGATTTATACACTCTCGAAGTCACTCTGTCTCGTTCCATTCTCTCTACATGTCCAAACCACCTCAACAACCCCTCCTCAGCTCTCTGGACAATCGTTTTGGTAATCCCGCACCTCCTCCTAATTTCCAAACTCCGAATTCTCTGCATTATATTCACACCACACATTGACCTCAGACATGACATCTCCACTGCCTCCAGCCTTCTCCTCGTTGCAACATTCATCACCCATGCTTCACACCCATATAAGAGCGTTGGTATAACTATACTCTCATACATTCCCCTCTTTACTTCCATGGACAAGGTTCTTTGTCTCCACAGACTCCGAAGTGCTCCACTCACCCTTTTCCCCTCATCAATTCTATGATTCACCTCATCCTTCATAGACCCATCCGCCGACATGTATATATATATATATATATATATATATATATATATATATATATATATAAATAACAACTCCACTGCTACTAGCCAAGGATTCGAACCCATGTTGTTTTGGTCTGCATCATGATGAGCGAAAACCACATGACGCTCTAACCCAAAGGACAACCAAATCCTACTAGGATAGGATCAGTACGATTTGGTGGTCTTGTGGATTACAGTATCATGTGGTTTTCGCTCACCATGAGGCGGGCCAAAACAACATCGGTTTGAATCTTTGGCTAGTCGCAGTGTTGTTATTGATCAATACTACTCGTTCGAGGTTACAATACTATATATACTGTTTGTGTAGGATGGTACACCAAACGGGGAACAGAATGAAATTAACTCTGAGGCACCCACCGTTTGTCCTTGGATCACGGTACAACACCTAGCTCTGCTGGGTGCGTCATTCTTGTAGGATTGCGTGGTCCTGTGGGTTAGAGCATCAGGTGTTTTCGCTCACCATGAGGCGGGCCAAAGCAGCATGGGTTCGACTCTTTGGCTAGTCGCAGTGTTGTTACTGATATATATATATATATATATATATATATATATATATATATATATATATATATATATATATATATATATATATATAATATATATATATAGAGGAGGGTAAGATACCTAGGGATTGGTAGAGCATGCATAGTTCCTTTGTATAAAGGCAAAAGGGACAACAGAGAGTGTAAAAATTATAGAGGAATAAGTATATATATATATATATATATATATATATATATATATATATATATATATATATATATATATATATATATATATATATATATATATATATATATTGATGAAGATAGAGAAGCTGTGATTTCGTGTATAGGGCAAGGAGGAATAACATCTTATAGGAGTGAGAATAAAGTTGAGAGTGTGGGGAAGGTGCGTGGCTCAGTGAGTAGAATGAAAGGGATAAAGCAGCTGGGATTTATGAGATAAAGATAGAAAAGTTAAAGACTGGTGGGGATATAGTTTTGGAGTGGTTAGTGTTTTCATATAATAAATGTATGGAAGAGGGTAAGGTACCTAGTGATTGGCAGAGAGCATGCATAGTTCCTTTGTATAAAGGCAAAGGGGACAAAAGAGAGTGCAAAAATTATAGGGGAATAAGTCTGTTGAGTATACCTGGTAAAGTGTATGGTAGAGTTATTATTGAAATAATTAGGAGTAAGACGGAGAACAGGATAGCAGATGAACAAGGAGGCTTTAGGAACTGTAGAGGGTGTGTAGACCAAGTGTTTACAGTGAAACATATAGGTGAACAGTATTTGGATAAGGGTGAAGAGGTATTTTTCGTATTTATGGATTTGGAAAAGGCGTATGATAGGGTGGATAGGGGGGCAATGTTCTAGATGTTGTAAATGTATGGAATAGGAGGTAGGTTATTGAAAGAGGTGAAGAGTTTTTACGAGGATAGTGAGGCTCAGGTTAGAGTATGTAGGAGTGAGGGAGATTACTTCCCAGTAAAAGTAGGCCTTAGACAAGGATATGTGATGTCACCATGGTTGTTCAATATATTTATAGATGGAGTTGTAAGAGAAGTGAATGCGAGGGTCTTGGCAAGAGGTGTGGGCTTAAAAGATAAACAATCTAACACAAAGTGGGAGTTGTCACAGTTGCTCATTGCTGATGACACTGTGCTTTTGGGGGATTCTGAAGAGAAGTTGCAGAGGTTGGTTGATGAGTTTGGTAGGGTATGTAAAAGAAGAAAATTAAAAGTGAATATAGGAAAGAGTAAGGTGACGAATATAACAAAACAAAACATAGGTAATGGAAGATTGGATATCAGATTGGAGGGAGAGAGTATAGAGGAGGTGAATGTGTTCAGATATTTGGGAGTGAATGTGTCAGCAGATGGTCTATGAAGGATGAGGTGAATCATAGAATTAACGAGGGGAAAAAGGTGAGTGGTGCACTGAGGAGTCTGTGGAGACAGTGAACTTTATCCATGAAAGCAAAAAGGGGAATGTGTTAGAGTATAGTTATACAAATGCTCTTGTATGGGTGAGAGGCATGGGTTGTGAATGTTGCAACAAGGAGAAGGCTGGAGGCAGTGGAGATGTCATGTCTGAGGGCTATGTGTGGTGTGAATATAATGCAGAGAATCCATAGTTTGGAGATTAGGAGAAGGTGTGGGATTACGAAAACTTAGACAGAGCCCTGATGAGGGGTTATTGAGATGGTTTGGACATGTAGAGAGGATGGAAGGAAATAGAATGACTTCGAGAGTGTATAAATCTATAGGGGAGGGAAGGCGGTGTAGGGATCGGTCTAGGAAAGGTTGGTGAGAGGGGGTAAAGGAGGTTTTGTGTGCGAGGGGCTTGGATTTCCAGCAAGCGTGCGTGAGCGTGTTAGATAGGAGCGAATGTAAACAAATGGTTTTTAGGACTTGACGTGCTGTTGGAGTGTAAGAGGTAACATTTATGAAGGGATTCATGGAAACCGGCAGGCCGGACTTGATTCCAGGAGATGGGAAGTACAGTGCCGGCACACTGAAGGAGGGGTGTTAATATTGCAGTTTTGTAGCTGTAGTGTAGGCACGCCTCTGGCAAGACAGTGATGGAGTGAGTGATGATGAATGTTTTTCTTTTTCGGGCCACCCTGCCTTGGTGGGAAACGGCCGATGTGTTAATAATAAATATATATATATATATATATATATATATATATATATATATATATATATATATATATATATATATATATATATATAATATATATATATATATATATATATATATATATATATATATATATATATATATATATATATATATATATATATATATATATATATATATATATATATATATATATATATATATATATAGCTAGGAATTCGCAAGAGCAGGCGAAATATTCACAAACACTGATCTCTCCGAGGAGACTCTGACCTACGAGACCTCACTGACAAGGTACCAGTGCTTTACCGACGTACCACACTGGTCAATACCTCATCCAGCTTCGCTAGACGTATTCACAAGGCAGCCAGCTTTCAGGCAGGAGTTACAGTTTTCATCATCCTGCATGATCGACACAAGCTAGAGATTTTACAATGCTAAAATCTCTAGTTGTGTGATCTGCGGAATGAATGCAGAAAGCTGTAGTCTGCCAAGGCTTGGAGCCAGTGGATGTTGGACGGTCGGTCAAAGCACTGCGTACCTTGTCATGAGGTTCGTAGGTTCGAGTCTCCGTCGGCCAGAGATCAGTGTTTATATATTATATATATATATATATATATATATATATATATATATATATATAATATATATATATAATATATATATATATATGTACCACCTCTGGAACTAGACTGAGGACCCTCATCCTTAGCATCCTTAGAGAAAAGAATAAACGTACTTCAGGGACAACTCAAGGTTCTCCCAAGAGCTGTTTGAATATTTTATTCTCCTACCACCCCCTATATTCTATGTGGACTTTATTTTAAAGACAAAATACATTGACAAAAAATAAAATAGGGAGTAGAACAACACAAAAAAACTCTCAGAGCCTACATCTCGAATGAATACATCATCCAGCTCTGCTTGCCTAGAATGCTGCAGGCATTTACCCTCTGGATCGCAACACTGAGTCTCTGAAAGAGGAAGCTGACTGCTCTGTGATCCTTAGTTTCTGTGATGAGCTTTTCACCCAGCTCTTTGAGGAATTTTAGAGCACACTTGCCCCATGCTCCAAGGGTCTATGACCTTACTGGCATGAAGTTATAGCTAGGGAGCAGGCCTTAATATCTGCTGATCTTCTGGGTCTCTCTGTAGTTGGCGGCTCCATCCCTTCAGCTTCAGAGTATGGCAAGTAGGTGTCTGTAAAGTGGCTGCACAGGTGTGGTCCCAGGCAATCTGCTTACCATCATTCCAAGGTAGCATAGTGACTCCATCAGGACGCTTTTGACTTCCGTCACTCCTCTGTACTTGGGGTTCCCGTTCAGCTGGGCAACGGGCTGTGGCGAGGCTTCTCTTTATGATGTCGCTTACCTCCTCATGTCTTCCATACTTCCCTTCTCATGTGTGACACACGAGACCATGAATTCCGAATTGATCAGCTGACACCCTGCCGCCAATACACCTATGTTCGGTGAGTATGGGGGCGGCTAGGCGAAGAACAACACCAATCCGAATGGCCTTTGGGTCGAGTCGAGTGCCCAGGGAGGAACTGGGAACAACTAAAAGGAAATCTACTGAATGTGGTGCCTTCACCGCTTGGAGACGAGCTTTGTCCTTTCCTGAAGCGTTGGTGAACATTATGTTGGCGATTTTTTCCATTATCGGTTTATCCCAGTGGGACTGTTTGTGCTCTTTGGGAGGAGCTGGTTTGCTGGAGGAGTCTGCAAGGATGTCCCACCGCATGACCGCTTCAATGAACCTGGAGTCTTGAGCTCATTTCGCACCTATCAAACTTTCAGAGACAATCTTCTTGACTAATCCACAGGAGGCAAACCACGACGACAGAAATGCAGGTAAAGCTACCTGCGTTGCTTTGCACACCCCTATACCTCCCAGTCGCACTGGGAGGGTTGCCTGAGCCCATTGCTCATCTTCTAGTGACATATTCAGTGCCTTCTTAAAGGTTGATCTCAGGAATGCGTCATATTCGTTGTCTGTTGGGTTGTCAAAAGAGGGTACACACCTCAGGAAGTGAGTCTTGGCAAAGTAAGACACCTAGTGAGGAGATACAGGGTATCATGGGTATCAAGATCCCTTATTCTCTCCTCTATTCTTTTCAGGTCATTCAGTTTGTCATTCAGTTTTGTCGATTTGCTGATGACTCAGCGGTGCTCCCAAAAGGGTGCTCCTGACTGGAGTGGTAATAGAGGCTTCATGAAGGATTATTCGCATAGCTCTGATTGTTTCCTGGTTGGTTGTGATGATTTCACATTTGGAGGATTGAGGATGAATCTTCATCAGTTGTAACAGAGACTTTTCTGTACCTGGCAGTGCCATCGTCCAGGTACCAGATGTTGAGCTCTCTGCGCAAGCTGGAAGTTAGTTATCTTACCGCCAAGCAGAAGAGAAATGGAGCGAGTGGGTCACCCTGCTGAACACCATCTGATGAGGAAATTTCATGATCGTAAAACAAAAGAATTGAGGGTTTGCTGTAGCCAGCTGAAATGAAGAGAAAAAGTCTGAGGAACCGATTCCGAGCAGCTGGAAAACCACCTCACTTTTCGCCATATCAAGGGCATTTCTAAAGTCTAATTTGACAACGGTCTATTCTTATGGTAGGTCCATGCTGCGTGAGCTGCCGCTTCACTGCCTTAAGAGACCCTAAAGCCCAGTTGGTTTGCATGGAGTAAACTGGCGGCTTCTTCGCGAATGTTTCTTACTGTTGCTTTTGCAACGAGTCGGTGAAGAGTGTTACCGACAGCAATGGGTCTGATTCCCCCATCTTTCTTCTTCAAAGCGCATCATAAGGCTCCGAAAAAGACATGTTTAATTTCTTCTGGGATTCGCCCTGCCAGGCAGTTGTTGACTAAAGTTGATGACTCGGTGAGAAGAATTGATGCAGATGCGCCGAGTACTGGATTTACCATCTCTTTGAGGTGTTGTGGTCGAATTCCAGTGTAACCTCCTGCAGATCCTGCTGGAAATGACACTATCGCCTTATAGACTTCTGATTCTGGCAAAAATAATTGTCAGTGATGAGGTCTCCCTCGGGGTTGTTGTTAACGGCTCTGGTGTTCCTTGTCGGATGCTTGTCTCTTAGTGCTTGAGCTGTGGCCTCATCTTTGGGAGCTACAGTGTCGTCACTTGTAATTATTCTGATTACTCCCACTGTGTTGCCTTCTTCGATTTTTTTGGCTAACCTGTTCATAAATTTTCTCATTTTCAATTGATTTTTTCTTAGGTCTGCTTCTGTGATTCCTGCGATGATGGGGCAGAGGGACACAATTATCTGTTCTTGGGTAGTTGCGCACCGCCTTGATGACTGAAGTGGTTAGCAGTTTGCCTCATCTTTCAGGAACTGCAAGACAGACATTGCCGAACAGGAGTAGGTTGCGCTAAACCTTAATGGTGCCTCGGGATTCTAAGTTGGTGGAATCTCCATTCACCTGCTAAATTTAAGAAGGTCTGTGAATTTCCCTACCGCATATGGACTAGCCGCTTTAGGAATATGAGATAGGGTAATGCTAGCGGTGGATTTGAAGGCTATCAGATCTTCACAACAGAGGAAGTTACCAATAAAATTTTCATCTGTATGTAGAGGCTGTAGGCTGCTCTCTGCAGGAACCATATGTGATCCAGCACACCCCTTGTGTGCACGTATAAGGCCATTCCTGTTGAGTGCCATGTGCACTCCACACACCTGGCATGTGCCTCTTCTTTCATTGTTGGGTGCACTGTTTCCTTGGCTTCGTGGTTGGCTAGCTGCATCATCTGTCATACCTCAATCTGTGTGGTAAGCCCGGGCTGAAGGAAAAATGGCACTCCTGGGTGGAGGCTCATGCCACGGGTTGTTCCTGGTGGGGGTTGAGAGTGGTGGAGGAGAGCGTAGGCCGAGATGTGGTTGGCGGTCTCAAGTCCTCGTGGTTGGTGGGGAAAGGAAATCACGAAACATGTGATAATGAATCATTAACAGAACTGCGGCTTGGCCAGGATTCGATCCTGCCTTCACATGCCCAGCCCTGTGTGAACTGAACAAAGTACACATCAGTCTATACACTAGACCTCTAGACCTCAATCCACTGGTGGATAGAGGGCACGGTGACGCAGGATCGATTCCTGGCTAAGTCTAAGTTCTGTTAAAGATATATCTTTTCATTTATGTAATTTAAAAATTAATAATTTTGTTCCAAAAGAACCTTTGAAAACTTTCCTAACCTTATTATAACAAGTGCAAATTAATTTAATCTAATCAAACTAAATATATTCTAGATAAGTTTACAATAGTTAAATAATAAACAAACACAATGAAATATATTTTTGTGTTAGGTTCAGAATGATTTTACAAAATTATTGCATACACAAATATTTTGCTTGCCTTTTCGGCAAGAAATGCGTTGCTATTTAAGTCAAAATTGCAAGTTTTACATATTCGGCTCGACACACACACACACACACACACACACACAACACACACACACACACACATATATATATATATATATATATATATATATATATATATATATATATATATATATATATATAATATATATATATATATATTTTATTAACACATAGTCCGTTTCCCACCAAGGCAGGGTGGCCCGAAAAAGAAAAACTTTCATCATCATTCACTCCATCACTGTCTTGCCAGAGGGGTGCTTTACACTACAGTTATAAAACTGCAACAGTAACACCCCTCCTTCAGAGTGCAGACACTGTACTTCCCATCTCCAGGACTCAAGTTCGGCCTGCCGGTTTCCCTGAATCCTTTCATAAATGTTACTTTGCTCACACTCCAACAGCACGTCAAGTAATAAAAACCATTTGTCTCCATTCAATCCTATCAAATACGCTCACACATGCTTGCTGGAAGTCCAAGCCCCTCGCACACAAAACCTCCTTTACCCCCTCCCTCCAACCTTTCCTAGGCCTACCTCTACCCCGCCTTCCCTCCACTACAGATTTATACACTCTCGAAGTCATTCTGTCTCGTTCCATTCTCTCTACATGTCCGAACCACCTCAACAAGCCCTCCTCAGCTCTCTGGATAATAGTTTTGGTAATTCCGCCCCTTTTCCTAATTTCCAAACTCCGAATTCTCTGCATTATATTCACACCACACATTGACCTCAGACATGACATCTCCACTGCCTCCAGCCTTCTCCTCATTGCAACATTCATCACCCATGCTTCACACCCATATAAGAGTGTTGGTATAACTATACTCTCATACATTCCCCTCTTTACTTCCATGGACAAAGTTCTTTGTCTCCACAGACTCCGAAGTGCTCCACTCACCCTTTTCCAATCATCAATTCTATGATTCACCTCATCCTTCATAGACCCATCTGCTGACATGTCCACTCCCAAATATCTGAATACATTCACCTCCTCCATACTCTCTCCCTCCAATCTGATATTCAATCTTTCGTCACCTAATCTTTTTGTTATCCTCATCACCTTACTCTTTCCTATATTCACTTTCAATTTTCTTCTTTTACACACCCTACTAAATTCATCCACCAACCTCTGCAACTTCTCTTCAGAATCTCCCAAAAGCACAGTCTCATCAGCAAAAAGCAACTGTGACAACTCCCACTTTGTATTTGATTCTTTATCTTTTAACCCCACACCTCTTACCAAGACCCTCGCATTCACTTCTCTTACAACCCCATCTATAAATATATTGAACAACCAAAGTGACATCACACATCCTTGTCTAAGGCCCACTTTTACTGGGAAATAGTCCCCCTCCCTCCTACACACTCACTCTAACCTGAGCCTCACTATCCTCATAGAAACTCTTCACTGCTTTCAGTAACCTACCTCCTATTCCATACACCTGCAACATCTGCAACATTGCCCCCCTATCCACCCTATCATACGCCTTTTCCAAATCCATAAATGCCACAAAAACCTCTTTACCATTATCCAAATACTGTTCACCTATATGTTTCACTGTAAACACTTGGTCTACACACCCCCTACCTTTCCTAAAGCCAACTTGTTCATCTGCTATCCTGCTTTCTGTCTTTCTCTAAATTCTTTCAATAATAACTCTACCATACACTTTACCAGGTACACTCAACAGACTTATTCCCCTATAATTTTTGCACTCTCTTTTGTCCCCTTTACCTTTATACAAAGGTACAATACACACTCTCTGCCAATCCCTAGGTACCTTACTCTCTTTCATACATTTATTAAATAATAGCACCAACCACTCCAAAACTATATCCCCACCTACTTTTAACATTTCTATCTTTATCCCATCAATCCCAGCTACCTTACCCCTTTCATTCTACCCACTGCCTTACGAACTTCCCCACACTCACAACTGGCTCTTCCACACTCCTACAAGATGTTATTCCTCCTTGCCCTATACACGAAATCACAGTTTCCCCTGTCTTCATCAACATTTAACAACTCCTCAAAATATTCCTCCATCTTCCCGATACCTCTAACTCTCCATTTAATAACTCTCCTCTCTTTTTTTAACTGTCATATCCATTTGTTCCCTAGGCTTCCTCAACTTATTAATCTCACTCCAAAACTTTTTTCTTATTTTCAACAACAAAATTTGTTGATAACATCTCACCCACTCTCTCATTTGCTCTCTTTTTACATTGCTTCACCACTCTCTCTTAACCTCTCTTTTTCTCTCCATATACTCTTCCCTCCTTGCATCACTTCTACTTTGTAAAAACCTCTCATATGCTAACTTTTTCTCCCTTACTACTCTCTTTACATCATCATTCCACCAATCGCTCTTCTTCCCTCCCGCACCCACTCGCCTGTAACCACAAACTTCTGCTGAACACTCTAACATTACATTTTTAAATCTACCCCATACATCTTCGACCCCATTGCCTACACTCTCACTAACCCATCTATCCTCCAATAGTTGTTTATATCTTACCCTAACTGTCTCCTCTTTTAGTTTATAAACCTTCACCTCTTTCTTACTTACTGCTTCTATTTTCCTTGTATCCCATCTACCTTTTACTCCCTCTGTATCTATAACTAAAAAGTGATCTGATATATCTGTGGCCCCTCTATAAACATGTACATCCTGAAGTCTACTCAACAGTCTTTTATCTACCAATACGTAGTCCAACAAACTACTGTCATTTCGCCCTACATCATATCTTGTATAAAATTTATCCTCTTTTCTTAAACTATGTATTACCTATAACTAAACCCCTTTATATACAAAGTTCAATCAAAGGGCTCCCATTATCATTTACACCTGGCACCCCAAACTTACCTACCACACCCTCTCTACATGTTTCTCCTACTTTAGCATTTAGGTCCCCTACCACAATTACTCTCTCACTTAGTTCAAAAGTTCCTATACATTCGCTTAACATCTTCCAAAATCTCTCTCTCTCTCTACACTCCTCTCTTCTCCAGGTGCATACACGCTTATTATGACCCACTTTTCGCATCCGACCCTTATTTTAATCCACATAATCCTTGAATTTACACATTTATATTCCCTCTTCTCCTTCCATAACTGATCCTTCAACATTATTGCTACCCCTTCCTTAGCTCTAACTCTCTCTGATACTCCAGACTTAATCCCATTTATTTCTGCCCACTGAAACTCGCCTAGCGGCTTCAGCTTTGTTTCGCTTAGAGCCAGGACATCCAACTTCTTTTCATTCATTACATCAGCCATCATCTCTTTCTTATCATCCGCACTACATCCACGCACATTCAAAATCCCAGTTTTATAAAGTTTTTCTTCTTCTCTTTTTTAGTAAATGTGTACAGGAGAAGGGGTTACTAGCCCATTGCTCCAGGCATATAAGTCGTCACATACGACACGCATGGCTTACGGAGGAAAGATTCTTTTCCACTTCCCCATGGACAATAGAGAAAATAAAAAGAAAAAGAGCTATCAAGAAAAGAAGAAAAACCTAGATATGTGTATGTATATATATGCATGTGTATGCCAGTGTAGTGTGACCTAAAGTGTAAGTAGAAGTAGCTAGATATACCTGTTATCCAGCGTGTTTATGAGACAGAAAAAAGACACCAGCAATCCTACCATCATGTAAAACAGTTTCAGGTTTCTGTTTTACAGTCACCTGGCAGGACGGTAGTACCTCCCTGGGTGGTTGCTGTCTACCAACCTACTACATACATACATATATATATATATATATATATATATATATATATATATATATATATATATATATATATATATATATATATATATATATATATATATATATACCTGTAATAATACTACTACAGCAGAAGGCTCTATAAGACTGAGATATCATCTCATGGTCATGTCCGACATGACACCCGTCCCATTATAATGCGGCTGCGATGGTCAAGGACTTATCAAACATTGCTTAAATTCTTCCCCATTTTTATTAATTATAAATGAATGTAATTTGTATAATCTTTAACCAATATTCATATTAAAATCAAAACTATTTTTGATGAAGCTTGATTCAATTATACATCTCTCAACCATAGACCTACTTGATACAACTTTCTCGTTTTTTTTGTATTTAGTGGATAGTTAAAATCTCTCACATGAATTAACGGAGCATTAGATAAACTCTTGTCCAGTTCTGATGATGTATTTATGTAGTTGTAATCTTATTTCAAGTCTTTTCCAAGTTAGACCATCATAAACATTATTACAATTTGTTTCAGGGAGTCTTGTACACACAACCATAAACATTTTCTGGGATTTTTTTTACTATATTAAGATTTTTAAATACAACTTTGATTTTAAAACTTTTAAGTAGAGGAGGTATATCAATAAAATCTTAATTGTAAGGGGAAACCAACGTATTCTTGGTTGAATATGATTGTTTGTCCTTATTTGAATTGTAAAATTAATTTTTAGCACATTGAAGACTGAAACTTATGCCGACGTTTCGGTCCGACTTGGACCATTAACTAGACTAGTTAATATTACAAGTCGGACCAAAACGTGCGGGTTATTTGTGTATTGTTTCAGTCACGGTATTGTGTCTTTTTGTACTACTTTAAAAGATAATAAGAGAACGAATATTGGCACAAGAAGAGAATAAGACGAGAAAGACGGCCAACACGGGTTAGGAAAATGCTGAACAATAGGAGTCTTTGGGTATTTTATGTCAAAGCTATTTCATATATCTACAAGATTTCTTCATCTATGAACTCTAGCTGCAAATACACAAACTTCTCAGAAACGTTGATGAAAATACAGAAAGTTTACCTCTGTTATTTTGTGAGGAATAATAGTGCACATTAGTGTAGTAATTTGTTGTTTTTCTGTATATTTTGGATTTAAAATCATGCTTCCTTTATAATCAAATCAACTTTAACATTTTTGGAACTTGCTAGACTATTTAATTCAACATGGAAATGGTTTATATCCATATTCTGTACCACTGAGCTCTATTTGGAAGGATATTGTTAAGCAATCTTGCTTCAAAAATTTCCATATACAAATTGCTAAGTGCAGGTGAGAGAGGATTTCCCATTGCTATTCCAAACTTCTGAGCATAAAGCTTCCATAAACAATACAAATTTTAATAAGCTTAATGATTGTTGGTATTGGCAACAATATATTAATTACAGTATGGTAAACTATACTGTAATTATTAAGATCTGTCATTGTGCATAATTTAGCAACTAAATCGATAATAAATTTAACATTAAATTTAGGAGTTTTGCCTATAAGTG
The DNA here is from genome assembly GCA_009830355.1 of Cherax destructor. Lineage (NCBI taxonomy): Eukaryota > Metazoa > Arthropoda > Malacostraca > Decapoda > Parastacidae > Cherax > Cherax destructor. The sequence continues at coordinate 8,065 of WNWK01015766.1, read as the reverse complement.
GGTTCATCATATTCAATAGCCATTTGGATAATTTAAAGGAAACTAAAGTTATGGAGCTAATTATGGGTCTGTCTGGATTACCTGGCTTGTGTGTTTTTCTTAATCCATATATATGCACAGTAGCCTCACAACTCTCGTGGTGTGAGGTTGTTCCCCTGTGCTGCCCTCTGGTGTTTTCTCTCATATCTGTAGTTGATAGCCAATATGGCGGAGAATAGCCGGCATCGCAGGAATACTGTCTGTGTGGAGCTAACTCGTGGGTCTCTGATGGGTCCTTCTCTTTCAGTTCTACTTCTGCAGATCTTGCGTGAGACGTATGCCATCGAGAATAGTGAATTGTATGGAAAATCCCTCAACGGCATTAAGAGACTCTTCATCAAATTTACGCAAATTTACGCCACCAAGTGTATACGAGAGAGAGTAGTGGCAAATTTTGAAGACGCTCATTGTCTGGTCACCCCAGCTGTTGAAATTTGTTTACATGACATGTCTTGGTAATATACGTGGGTCTATGCGTGAAATGTCCCTTTTGAAGCAGATGGTCATGACATCAAGAAGGCTTTCGAGGCATATGGGAATGTCTATTCTACAACGATGGGCCGGTGGACAAGAGGACCCTATGAAGAGCTTCCGGAGGGCATGTATATAATCAAAATGTTGCTGAAAGCACCAATACCATCGTATGTGATCAAAGATGCTTTTAAGATGCAATTGTATGTCATATATGCTGGCCAACGCCGAATGTGTAGACTTTGTAGTTCGGTCATTCACATGGCTGCGAAGTGCAAGAAGCAACGGCAACCTGGAGAAGGCTGTGAAGAACCCCTTCGTCAGCACCTAGTGATTTGCATGTCGGCGGTGAAATGAAAAAGTGGAAGTCTCCTGAAGCATGGAGTGATGAAGTGTTTTCAGCACCATCGGATGAATCAACATGTGTGACTTTACCAGCATCATCCGTGTCTACACGCCCAGTAGAACCTTGGCTATCTAACCAAAGTGTGGCTCAATATGACGGAGATGCAGTATATTTTCATGTATGGGACATATGACTTGAGGCATTTCCTACAGCGAGAGAGGGGAGCGATGTCCCCGATAGTCATGTTGGTACACCCGTATCAGTCATAGAGGTGCCAGTGAGCATTCACGCTGAGGCGTCGCCGATGACAGTTCTATTGGTGGAAAGTATGTCTCGGAAGAGGATTGCCGGGTCGTCAGAGAGTGACTAGATTATCACCCCCGGACAGAGACCCGGCAAGAAACAATGGGTCGAAACTCCGGGACAAGACGTTTAAGTGGCTTTCTCTATCCCAGTGTTGATGAAACAAACAGTCACAGTAGCGGTGTAGGGACGAGAGATGTATCATATGGTACGAAAGGCCCATTAGTGTCAAACGTGTATACATGGACGTTTATACAGCCTCCTTCAAGTTTGTAACTTTAAATGCTAACGGAATGTGTGATAGTGATAAAAAGTGTGCTGTTGAAGTTTTTTGCACCGGTGTGGCGCTGATGTAGTGTTCATAGAGGAACACAATTGTCTTGATGTTGGTAAATTGCAGGTGGATGGTTATAGTGTGTATGGAACGAATTCCCCAAGTTTGAAAGGCGGAGTTGCAATTTGTATTAAGGAGTTAAGCCCGTTCCATGTATATTGCACTGGGAAGTTGGCATTGAGAGTAGGGTTGTTCGCGTCGATGGGAGGTGGGGTACAGTAACTGTGTGTTTCATTGGCGTATATGGGCCAGCTGAAAGTGATTCGCGGATCAAATAACAGTTTTACCGTGACTCCTTGGTCTACCTTCTGCGTTCTCTCCCAGTCATTACCGCGTCGTTGATGGTGACTCGAACTGCGTAGTTCGCTGTAAAGACGTTGAACCTCACGGGAGGGGAGTCTTATTACCAGAATTAGGAGACCTGTTACGTAATGTCGGACTCATTGACGTTGGTGGCGACGCAGTCCGAGGAGTAGCTCATACATTTGTTCTTCGGGGGTATGCGGTGCGCCTCGATCATATATATGTGTCGCGAGGTGTGACCGTGACGCGAGTCACTCATACTGATGTCGGTTGTACAGACCATCGTGCCGTGGTAGCTGACTTGTCGTGTAGTGGGGTGTTAGGATTGCTACAGAAGACGAGTGTTGTCGTTTTAGTTCCAAAAAAAGAAACTTGTTCATACATTACGGATTATCGTATGATTACTCTTTTATGTAGCGACTATAAGATCTTCGCTAAGATCTTAGGAAATCGCGTAAAGTTGGTCATTGACAAGGTAATACATAAAGGGCAGCGTGGGATCCCTGGAAGGTCAATGCATTACGGCCATAGTATTATCGCAAATCATATACAGTCGCCGTCGATTGGCAGAGGCAGCATTCGATACCGTAGAACGTGAAACCCTATGGACTTTCATGAAATGGCAGGGTTTTGGGCAGGAAATAGTTAATTGGGCTCGTTCCTTATACGATGGAGCATATATGCGTGTCCAGCTTAATGGACGTCTCGGTCAAAGCATTTCCGTTAGCCGCGGCATCCGTCAAGGATGCCCGATGCCTCAATTGTTCTTCGGCCTTTTTCAGGATCCATTTTATAGAGATATTGTTAGTTTAAATAGAGTACCACGTGTTGTAATGAGTAATCAAGAGACGATTTGTATAATAGGATATGTTGACGATACGACGGTATTACTAAATGGATTGAGTGAAATGTGTGGTGTTCAGGAGACGGTTAGCACGTTTGGCCCGGCGTCGGGCGTCTTACTTCTAGGTCCGTCGATCGCTGAAGGCGAGACTCAGCGGTGGGTATGGAACAGAGTAACCCAGTTAACGATCTGTGGGATTACATATAAACATCGTCTAGTAGAGTCTCAAAGGCATAACTCGTCCTTCGTAGTAGATAGTCATTCTTCGCATGTCAGTTCTGAGGGCAAATGGATTAACACTACATCAAAGACGCTACTTTCCAGTACAACGGTTATTGGCGCGAGTCATCGTTTCGTGTGGGGTAGTAGTTGTAATTGGTTGCGACGTGACGTAGTGTGTTTACCAGTGATATACGGGGGTCTCGGCTTGATTGATTTACAGGTATATGCAATCGGGATGTTCATTAAAAATGCTTATCTGACAGCGATTTCGAATGATACGGTATCCCTTACAGCACTGCACGAATATGTTTGTATGTGGTACCGCGGTAATGAGCGCCGAATTGGGATAGATGTACTCCGCCGCCTAATTTTTACGCGAGAGCCGTAGAATATACGCGTGAGCGTTTTGACGGTTTACGAATTCTCCCTCAGGTGCGTGAGGTGTTTTATAACTTCTTACATATCATATTGCCATCTAGTGTTGTGCTATATAATCGACGCCTGTTAGAAGGGAAGATGTGTCACGTTTGTGGTGAGATCAGAGATACTTATTGTCTTTATTTTTGTGAATGCTTACATTCTATACGAGAGTGGCCTGATACAGTTATATGTGTTGTGGGAGGAGGCGGCATTCAAAGTTTTCGAGCGATGGGTCTAGACATAGGGAGGGTACCAACTGCCGTTCAAAGAGCAGTTGGGTACATCATTACCGATTACGTGTATACGTTATGGGTGTGTCGCGAGAGATCAGTCAGCGATTGCATACAGGTGGTTGCTGTGACTTTGTATCGAACCAAATGTCGCAACAATCTCCTGTCTGGCCCGCGTTGGGCGGTCGAGGTTCCAGTTGCATATCAGGACTTAACGGTGCGGTCATTATTACGTCTAATTCCGTAAAAGAGAAGAACGGGCTTAACTTAAAGCCATAGTTATCACCGCCAAGATGGGAATAAGTTTGTGGGTCCTTGTGGTGCATGTAGGCAAGTGATGGCTGAGTGTGGCCTAGAATGGGAAATATACCTGGCAATGCCAAACAAAAGCAACATGAAGACCATAGTAGGTACACTCTTGCCTGATAGTTTTTCTCCAGAATGGGTCACTTTAGGCTAATCCATGGAGGAAGACTTGTACCAATCTGACTGTGACAATGGATTTAAAGCCTTTATTTATCCACCATTTGAACACATCTGTAAATATTGTGAAAGCATAAAAGCTTGTGGGAAAGTTTTCATTCCATTCAACACTTATTCTTTCAGAAGGTATGAAACTGATTCCTAAATTATAAAAAATTAACACTTGCTCATACCATGAGTTTTGTACCTACACTTACCTTAATAGCATTAATATTTTATAATTTTATATCCCTTCATATACAAATGACAAATTATGTATACTATAGAGATTACTGAACAAGGTAAAAAAGTTAATTATTTAGTACGTAATATAAGTTGTTTACGATAATTGTAAATTGTAATGCAGGTCAACTTATTATGTTACGGTAGTGGGCAAGATTCATGTAGAATAGGGGCAAGGAAATGTACATATTCACATATTTGTATGTAGTGGGTCATGTGTTACATACATTGTATTAATAAAAGGTGCACATGCAGTTTTACAATAAAGAAAATCATGGTCATTGGTACACAGTGGATTGTGTCCGTGGGCAGTGTTGTTAAGATAGATTGTGTCCGTGGGCAGTGTTGTTAGGATAGATTGTGTCCGTGGGCAGTGTTGTTAAGATAGATTGTGTCCGTGGGCAGTGTTGTTAAGATAGATTGTGTCCGTGGGCAGTGTTGTTAAGATAGATTGTGTCCGTGGGCAGTGTTGTTAAGATAGATTGTGTCCGTGGGCAGTGTTGTTAAGATAGATTGTGTCCGTGGGCAGTGTTGTTAAGATAGATTGTGTCCGTGGGCAGTGTTGTTAAGATAGATTGTGTCCGTGGGCAGTGTTGTTAAGATAGATTGTGTCCGTGGGCAGTGTTGTTAAGATAGATTGTGTCCGTGGGCAGTGTTGTTAAGATAGATTGTGTCCGTGGGCAGTGTTGTTAAGATAGATGTGTGTTCATTATGTATGGTGTAATACACCCCTGAACTGGTGTTGAGTTAGGGCAGTGTATAATGTATATTACTACACACATTGTTATTGTTCTTGATGTATATCTCTCCATGTATGTACCTGTATGGTTGTTCAATTGCATGAAAGAGTCGGGATGTATGGGGGAGACTTAGCGCACAGGGGTGGTAGTATTAGAAAGGGTGATACAGGGGTAACAATTAGACATTATAGGGCGTTGTCGATGATGTGTACTGATTATAAAGATTTTGGGTAAAGTGTTGGGCAACAGAATGAAAAGAGTGATTGGACGAGTAGTAGAAGCGGGGCAATAGGGCATTCCAGGGCGCAGTATGCACCAGGAGCATGGGAAGATAAGGGATTTTATTGAGGGTAGACATGGTGGTGGTGTCCTGGCCTTGGATTGGAAGGCCGCGTATGACAGTGTTTTTAAATAAAATATAAAAAAAAATCCATATATATATGGTAACGATGAACTGGTGGTCAAGAAGTTTTTAATTAGTTCGTCTTTGCATTCAGTAGTCGTTATGTTGCCACATTGGCAATCATTTTCTTTTAAAATTACTACTGCATTTATTTTGTCTGCTTTAGTAACATGCAAGTTTTTTTTCATTAATATTAAGATTTTCATATGACCTAAAAAATCTTTGAGGACAATTGGGAATATTTTTGTCATTATTGAACTATAGACCATCCCTTTACTTACAGTGATTTTATCAATGTATAAATCAATAACTTTTTCGGAGTCACAAAAACCTTTTGCAATTTCCACATTACTGACTTTTTTTTATGTTTGTAAAACTTAGATTGAACATAGAGGAGCGGTTGCATTCTTATCTAATGTCTCATCAGACAAGTTAATTACATAAATTACTCTAAATATGTTTCTGAAGGAACATAGAGGCGATCTTTCATATCAAGTGTAAGCATAGTTCGGCACTCGTAGCAAACCAAGCTTACTCCGAGGTCATTTTCTTTCAGAAAGGTTTGCCATTTGTCATATTTGCCATTCCAGGCTATCAGAATTTTGCATTTAATTGGGTAAATTGAAAATTCTACTGCTTGTCAGACCAATCTTGCAAGCCACTTGCGGTATGAGATATTTTAAGAACATAAGAACATAAGAATGGAGGAACACTGCAGAAGGCCTACTGGCCCATATAAGGCATGTGTATATCAAAACCACCACTACCTAAGAATTTATTCCCGTACTCACGACACCAATCAAACCCAGCCCTCCCACTCATATATTTGTCCAATCTCTTTTTAAAGCCACCCAAGGTCCTAGCCTCTATCACAGTACTCGGAAGATTGTTCCACGCATCTACAACTCTGTTCGAAAACCAGTACTTGCCTATGTCCTTTCTAAATCTAAATTTATCCAATTTAAATCCGTTATTTCTGGTTCTAACTTGGTTCGATCTCCTCAGTATTTTATTAATATCTCCTTTGTTTATGCCCATCATCCACTTGTACACCTCGATGATATCTCCCCTCATTCTACGTCTCTCCAGAGAGTGGAGATTCAACGCTCTAAGTCTATCTTCATACGGGAGATTTCTTATACTGTAAATCATTTTAGTCATTCTTCTTTGTGTTCTCCAATGAATCTATATCCATCCTGTAGTAAGGAGACCAAAACTGAGCTGCATAATCCAAATGAGGTCTCACTAGTGATGTATAGAGCTGTAAAATAACTTTTGGACTTCTGTTGCTTATACTTCTTGAAATAAATCCTAGTAATCTGTTAGCCTTATTGCGCACACTTAGGCACTGTTGTCTTGGCTTTAGATTCCTGCTTACCATGACTCCCAAGTCTTTTTCACATTCTGTATGATCAAGCTCAACTTCACCTAGTTTATAAATTCGAGGGATATTTTCATTACCAAGGACTAGTACCTTACACTTGTCCACATTGAACTTCATCTGCCACTTCTCAGACAAAGACATTAATTTGTCCAAATCCTCCTGGAGGTCATTGGTATCCTCCTCAGAATGAATCATACGGCCTATTTTTGTATCATCAGCAAATTTACTCATGTCACTTGCAATTCCTTCATCAAGGTCATTTATGTAAATTATGAACAACAATGGGCCTAAAACTGATCCTTGTGGAACGCCACTAGTGACTAATCCCCATTCAGATTTGACCCCATTAATGGAAACTCTCTGCTTTCTATTGGTAAGCCATGCCTCTATCCATGCTAGAACTTTACCTCCTATACCATGAGCTGCCACCTTTCTTAAGAGTCTCTTGTGAGGTACTCTATCGAAGGCCTTACTGAAATCCAAGTAAACTATATCATATTCTTTATCACTGTCTACTGCCTCAAATGTTTTATTGAAAAACGTCAGTAAATTTGTTAGGCAGGAATGGATGGTGTATCAATACCTTCCTTAGACTTACACATCAAGCTTATGTTTGTTTTTTTAAAAATGAATTTTCATTTCTAAAAACATGTCTCAGTGAAGAATATTAAATAACTCATACGCTTTTAGCGAATCATGGTAAATATATAAATATATTTTAATTATAAGTATTTAAGAACATAAGAACATAAGAAAGAAGGAACACTGCAGGTCTACTGGCCCATGCGAGGCAGGTCCAATTCTCTCACCGTCTAAGCCAGTGTTTGACCTAGTCAGGTCAGTCACATTCACTTAAAAGAGGAGCCCGGCATCTGACCTAGTAGCACAAGTTAGTCAGGTCCAACTCACACCCAACCACACCACTCATGCATTTATCCAACCTATTTTTAAAACTACACAACGTCTTAGCTTCTATGACGGTACTCGGGAGTTTGTTCCACTCATCCACAATTCTAATACCAAACCAGTGCTTTCCTATATCTTTACTGAATCGGATTTTTTTCCAATTTAAAACCATTGCTGCGAGTCCTGTCTAGGCTAGATATTTCTAGCACGCTATTTACATCCCCTTTATTAATTCCTGTTTTCCATTTATACACCTCAATCATATCCCCCCTAATTCTATGCCTTTCTAGAGAATGCAAATTCAGGGCCCTCAGTCTATCCTCATAGGGAAGATTTCTGATACATGCGATCAATTTTGTCATCCTCCTTTGTACATTTTCCAGTGTATTTATATCCATTCTGTAATACGGTGACC
>WNWK01015765.1:0-46799 GCA_009830355.1 Cherax destructor | reverse complement strand
GATTAAATTTATTTCCATTATTTCTTATGGGGAAAATTGATTCGTTTACGATTGTTTCGCTTTAAAATATGCCCTCTGACGGATTAATATCGTAAGTCGGGGTACCACTGTACCTTGAAACTGAGCGCAAAGTAGCGAAAATGTTCGATTTTGGCCGATGCTCAATAAAAATTCAAAATGAACAGAGATGATGTTATTTTAGTGCCAGGAATGTCTGCCTTGTTTATTATGGACCCTATTTTGAAATTGGCATCGTTTGAAATTTGTGTGAAATTGGCCAAATTGCCATTTTCTGACCACTATTTTGGGTAGTTGAAATTAGTAAATAGGCGGTTTCTTGTACTCAGTCGATAGGAGAAATGGAGTTCTAGCGAAATAGCTATAATTTTAGTAGATTGAAACATTGGAATTTGCCGAAAATAGGGCTCAAAGTGGGCGAAATCGCCGATGCGTAAATGTCATGAATACCGCTTAATTCGCGAAAGCATAATTCCGTTAGTTTTCGATCAAACTTCATAATTTTTGTGGCGTTATGAGTGGAAAAAGATTCTCTATCATTTCATAAGATTTTTTTTTTTTTTTAAATTCGTGGACCCTGAGAACGAGTTTCAGAGAGACCCTTTGGACCCCCAAAAGGTTAATTGTGATGAAACAGGCCTGTTTTGGAAGAAAATGCCAAACAGGACCTACATTACTCAGGAGGAAAAGCCACTGCCAGGACACAAGCCTATGAAAGACAGGCTAACTCATGTTGTGTGGTAACGCTAGTGGGGATTTTAAAGTGAAGCCTTTACTGGTGTATCACTCTGAAAATCCCAGAGTGTTCAAGAAACACAATGTGAACAAAAATAATTTGTGTGTGTTTTGGAAGACTAGCACCAAGGCACGGGTCACAAAGGCAATTTTCCTGGAATGGCTCACTAGTGCTTGGCCCCAGTGTGAAGAAATACCTCCTTGAACAGAAATTGCCACTCAAGTGCCTCCTGCTACTGGACAATGCTCCTGCTCATCCTCACAACTTGGAAGACTATTTGTCTGAGGACTTCAGTTTTATAAAAGTGAAGTTCTTGCCTCCTAACACCACTCCTCTCATCCAGCCCACGGACCAGCAGGTCATTTCTAACTTCAAGAAACTGTACACCAAAGCAGTATTTCAGAAGTGCTTTGAAGTGACCTCGGACACTGAGTTGACCCTAAGAGAGTTCTGGAAAGATCACTTCATTATCCTCCATTGCATAGGCCTTATAGGTAAGGCTTGGGAGGGAGTGACTTCCAGGACTTTGAACTCTGCTTGGAGACCACTGTGGCCGGACTGTGTTGAAAAAGAGGGATTTTGAAGGATTTGAGACTGACACTGACCCTGACGACCCTGTACCTGTTGTGGAAGATATTGTGGCATTGGGGAACAGCCTGGGGTTGGAGGTGAGTGGTGAGGATGTGGAAGAGTTGGTGGAGGAGCACAGGGTAGACCTAACCACTGAAGAGCTGCAAGAGCTTCATCAGGAACAGCATCAGACGACAGTAGAGGAAATTGATTCACAGGAGGAGGATGGACAGGGTGAGGTAGTAACTTCTTCAGAGATTAAGGAAATTTGTTCCAAATTGAATGATGTGCAGACATTTGTTGAAAAACACCACCCTGAGCAAGCTCAAACAAGCCACATCTGCAACTTGTTCAATGACAAAACCTTGTCCCACTTCAGGAAAATGTTAAAGAGGCGCCAGAAACAGAGCACTCTTGACAGTTATTTTTCTAGACAGGGGTCTAGTGACTCTCAAGCTGGTCCTAGTGGCATTGAAAGACAAAGAAGGGAAGTAACCCCAGAGAGGGACTTGTTACCTGAAGTCCTTAAGGAGGGGGATTCCCCTTCCAAACACTAACCCCTCCCCCTGTCCTCCTCCCTATCTTCCAGATGCCAGCAACTCTCTTCAATAAAGGTAAGTAAATGTTATTTTAAATGTTTAATTATAAATTTATTACTTTATATGTGTATTTATAATTGTTTTGGGTATGTAAAACTATAGTTAATCTTCACAAAATTATTTTTTTGTGAATATTTTTGGGTGTCTGGAACGGATTAATTGTATTTACATTATTTCTTAAGGAAAATAAGGATTCGACTTTCGAACAATTCGAGTTAAGGTCTAGCTCCTGGAATGGATTATGACCTTAAGTCGAGGGTCCACTGTATTACAGTAATGCAGTAGTCTGCATAACAGTAAATCTTTTTTGTGCGTGTGAATAAAAATTCAAAATGGAAAGCAAGCATAATAAAAGAGGGGCCTGGAGACATGACTGATGAACAAAGAAAATGTTATTTCAGTGCCAGGAATATCTGCATTATTTATTCTGGACCCTATTTTGAAATTGGCATCTCTTGAAATTTCTGTGAAATTGGTCAAATTACCAATTTCTGACCACTTTATTGGGTTGTTGAAATAGGTAAATGGGCAGTTTCTTCTACTCAATCAACAGAATAGAAGGAATACTAGCAAAATAGCTATGAGTTTGTTAGACTGGAACAATGGAATGGGTCAAAAATAGGGCATAAAATGGGTGAAATCACCAATGCTTTAACCCTTTGACTGTCGCAACCCTCAATCCTGAGTGCTCTCCTGTTGTCGCAAAATTTAAAAAAAAAAAAAAAATTCTTATGAAATGATAAGAGAATCGTTTCCCGATGGTAAAGACACCAAAAGTTTGAAATTTGATGGAAAACTCACGGAATTACGCTCTCGCGAATTTAGTGATCTCAGCAATATATACGCATCGGCAATTTCGCCGACTTTGAGCCCTATTTTCGGTAAATTCCATTGTTCCAGTTGACCAAACTCATAGATATTGATTGAGTACAAGAAACCACCAATTTATCGATTTCAACTACCCAATAAAGTGATCAGAAATTGGCAATTTGGCCAATTTCATGCAAAATAAAAAAGTTGTCAATTTCAAAATAGGGCCCAGAATAAACAATGCAGACATTCCTGGCACTAAAATAAGATGTTATCTGTTCATTAGTCACGTCTTTAGGTCCCTCTTATATTACTTTTGGTTTCAATTTCGATTTTTTATTCACATAAAAAATATAAGATTTACCGTTATGCAGACTATTGCATTATTGTAAAAATTATATAAATAATATCAGTGCACTTGTGAAATAATATTAGACTCACCAATTGATGTGTATTGGACGCGTGGCGTGATTTGTTTACTCTTGAAGATTTGCAAAAATCGAACATTTCTCCTATTTTGAGCTCAATTTCAAGGTCGTTTTCATCATAAAACTAATTACAATCATCTATATTTCTGTAGTATGTTGTCCATCCTATCAAATGAGACCATAAAAAAGAGAATACAACAATAAATACTATAAGAAAATACACCTCAAAGTCGGCGTTTTAATCCAAAAAAAATGGTCGGAGTTTTGTTCTCTCATTATGTACTGCGTGCTGCAGGATTTTTTTTATACTGCGCACACTGACCACACAGACCCATTCTCTCATATGTGGGCCTACCAGCTTTCTCCCGTTTGATTTGAAGCTGCTAGAATTTAGGCGTATTGATACGTCCGAAACAGTGGCTCGTAAGACGTATATATACGACCGAAACAGTCAAAGGGTTAATATCGCCACTGGGTTAAGTGTATTCTAACCTAACCACTCTGTAATCCGACAAAATCACTAATCCAGAACCCTACTGGTCCCGATGATGCTGGATTAGTGATGGTTAACCTGTATAAGCTAATCAATTTGTCTTGTGTAATACAGTATGATGTACTACAGTAATGTATATTTGATTTCCATATCTGTATTAAAATTCAAGAGAGAGGGAGAGAGACTGGAAAATGAAGTAATGGTAGATAGAGAGGATACTACACATTAATTTGTTTCAAGTAAAGTTACATGACTATGTTACAACTTTTTCAAATTATTTGTAAGTCTAATTATATTATTATATAATCCACAAAATACTTTCTATCTAAAGAAATTAATCAAAACTAATTTATCCACACAACTAAATAGTACTGTATAATAAAGTACTGTTTGGAAATATATAATTTATCATTTATGCAGAAATTCAATTTATATATAGTTTTGTGCTAGCTTCATTATTGGTATAATAAAACATGTACGTATAATGAACGAAACACTACTGGACTCTCCCGAGTGATATACTAGTTAGGCTCATGGAAAGCCATGGCAATTATGGGGTAGAAAAAATTTATGGTATGATACATAATTATACCAAACAGTAGTGAGTTAGTTAAGTGCCAACCACATGTGGCTCATTCAGTGCAGAGTGGTGGAGGTTCTATCCTTTGTCTGTTACTCCTGCAGCCAGCCAGGCTAGAGATAATCACATATACATACACAAAATAAGCATCGAGTCCATTTGCATGACAATGTTCTCTATTATATGGATAAAACAGACAGCTCAAATGGTTCATCCCAAAACTGTCTGAAAGGAATATCCATGTGCTGTACAGAATTTTCACTGCACAGGTATAAGTACTTTTGGGAGGTAGGGGAAAAGGGGGGACATTTTTTTAGTGCTTACTGAGTGACACACATGCTTCACACACATCCCACAACCTGTGCATGTGCGTACCCTACACCCCCTCTATACTCCCACACAAGCTCCACCCCCAGTGCACATGCATCCACACCTGTGAACCCATCCGTACACTTCTACCCAAGGACACTAACAACATCAACACCAACAACAACAATGCCAACATCAACACCAACATCAATACCAACATCAACACCACCACCACCAACAACAGCACCAACAACAACAATCTACAGTTACAATCTTTTGAAACCCCCATAGTATGAACAGTATTTTGGGCATGCAAAAGGATATTAAATGTTTAAAATATTTATAGCTTAAATGGCATATACATAGTTCAGTTACTGAATAAAAGTTGTTTAATAGGTACAGTGGACCCCCGCCTAACGAGCAAAATTCATTCCAGAAGCCTGTTCAAGTGCCATTACTGAATGAATTTTCTCCCTTAAGAAAAAATGTCAAGTAGGTTAGTCCATTTCAGACCCCCAAAAATACACTTACAAAAGCACTTACAATATTATACTTACATAATTGTATGATTTCCGGGGTGCTCGTTAGGCGGGGGTCCACTGTACACTACAAGATAACACTAAAGAAATACTTGGGTGTTACATGGGTATCCAGTGGCTCAATTGGCAAAACACTAGCCTCACACACCTTGGTACCTGTGGTTCAATCCCCGGCATGAGTGGAAATGTTGGACATGTTTCCTTACACCTGCGGTCATGTTCACCTAGTAGTGAGTAGGTACCTGGGTGTTCGGCTGGTGTGAGTTACATCCTGGGGGAACAAGATTAAAGGACCCCAATAGAAATAAGAAAGAGTCCTCAATGACGCACTGACTTTCTTGGGTTATCCAGGGTGGCTAACCCTCTGTGTTAAAAATCTAAATAAATCTTATCTTGCATGAGATTTTGTCACACTGCTACCAGACCTAAGGACTAGATCTTATCTTCAAAGAATGGTACAGTCATTATTATTATTGTATTACCATTATAATATTACCAACAACCTGATTCATTAAACCACTAAACTAGTTGCAATCACCATGTTGCAACCACCTATGTGTACCTTGAACCGCTATCCTAGGATGATCGCACATGTGCCCCCATACCTAATGAACCCACATGCCTACTTCCTTACTACAGATGTTATATCGTTCAGGTTGCAGCCTGTATTGCAGCACACTACCTAGAGCACCTGTAGCATTACGATATCTGTATGCAGCAGCAGCTGAGTGATTTATACCAACAGTAGACCTAACACATTAAATATTGTTGTTGGCGACGGACTTAACAAGATGTCATATATCGACGTGCGCGATGGGCATAATTAATTAGGTTGTTGGTAACATTATAATAAGAACATAAGAAAGAAGGAACACTGCAACCAGCCTACTGGCCCATGTGAGGCAGGTCCAATTCTCCCACCGGCTTAAGCTAATGCCCTAACCTAGTCAGGTCATGTCACATTCACTTAAGGAAGGAGCACGGCATCTGACCTAGTAGCACAAGCTAGTCAGGTCCAACTCACACCCACCCACACCCACTCATGTATTTATCTAACCTATTTTTAAAACTACACAACGTCTTAGCTTCTATGACGGTACTCGGGAGTTTGTTCCACTCATCCACAATTCTATTACCAAACCAGTGCTTTCCTATATCCTTCCTGAATCTGAATTTTTCCAGTTTAATGCCATTGCTGCAAGTCCTGCCTAGGCTAGATATTTTTAGCATGCTATTTACATCTCCTTTATTAATTCCTGTTTTCCATTTATACACCTCAATCATATCCCACCTAATTCTACGCTTTTCTAGAGTGCAGATTCAGGGCCCTCATTCTATCCTCACAGGGAAGATTTCTGATACATGGGATCAACTTTGTCATCCTAATGATATTAGCAGATGATAGTTGATAATAATGATATGAGCATTAAAATTAAGAATGTCTAGTTATTATAAGAAAGCCTGAATAGGAGAATTCACAGTCATATTAACTGACACAGAATATTTCCTGAATATTCTGGAATGTTCTGTGACACCGGTTGACAAATGAGGGATTTTTCCCTCTATTTCATTAGTTAGAAGGTTGTAAATGAAGGTATATAATGATCCAGTATTGTAATGTAACTTTTTACATCACATGACCTGTTCCCAGGGGTTAGAAGCTTAGGGCTGGCTATTAACTATCTTTAGTTATTTTACCTCATGCTATCTGCAAACTGAGGCCTACTCCACCTGACCCCATATGGGGTGGGGTGTGGGGGAAACTGGTGTGTGGTTGGCTTCCTGCTTACCTCTCTCAGACAGACTGGCTGGTGCCACCATACTACCATACTCTGAAAAGTTATCCTACTTCTCCTGTTGTTGCCCTTGCAAAATTGCACAGCTCCTGATGACACACTGAGAAGTGTGAAAGTACTTGAGCTAAAGATTTCCACCCCTCGTGGCTTGTCTTGCATTGTTAAGATCGCTTGTCTGTGATTGTTTTGCATATACATACATATATGTAACAAAGTAGAATGACTTGGAGAGCATATAAATCTGTAGGGGAAGGAAGGCGAGGTAGGGGTCATCCTAGGAAAGGTTGGAGGGAGGGGGTAAAGGAGGTTTTGTGTGTGAGGGACCTGGACTTCTAGCAAGTGTGCATGTGCATGTTAGATAGGAGCAAGTGGAGACAAATGGTTTTTGGAACCTGACAAGCTGTTGTAGTGTGAGCAGGTTAATATTCTGTGAAGGGATTCAGGGACACTGATCAGCTGGACTTGAGTCCTGGAGGTGGGAAGTACAATGCCTGCACTTTAAAGGAGGGGGTTGGGTTATTGGCTGTTTGGAGACTTCTAAACTGTCGTATCTGAGTGATTCTGCAAAGACAGTGATTATGTACGAAAGACGGTGAAAGTGTTGAACAATGATGAAAGCTTTTTCTTTCTTTTTGGGTCACCCTCCCTCGGTGGGAAATGGCGGATGTGTTAAAAAAAAAAAAAGTATACATGTATACATTTACTAAAAAAGAGAAGAAAAACTTTATAAAATTGGGATGCTTGAATGTGCATGGATGTAGTGCAGATGGTAAGAAAGAGATGATTGCTGATGTTATGAATGAAAAGAAGTTGGATGTCCTGGCCCTAAGCGGAACAAAGCTGAAGAGGTTAGGCGAGTTTCAGTGGGAAGAAATAAATGGGATTAAGTCAGGAGTATCTGAGAGAGTTAGAGCTAAGGAAGGGGTAGCAATAATGTTGAAGGATCAGTTATGGAAGGAGAAGAGGGAATATAAATGTGTAAATTCAAGGATTATGTGGATTAAAATAAGGGTCGGATGCGAAAAGTGGGTCATAATAAGCGTGTATGCACCTGGAGAAGAGAGGAGTGTAGAGGAGAGAGAGAGATTTTGGGAGATGTTAAGCTAATGTATAGGAACCTTTGAACCAAGTGAGAGTAATTGTGGTAGGGGACCTAAATGCTAAAGTAGGAGAAACATTTAGAGAGGGTGTGGTAGGTAAGTTTGGTGTGCCAGGTGTAAATGATAATGGGAGCCCTTTGATTAAACTTTGTATAGAAAGGGGTTTAGTTATAGGTAATACATATTTTAAGAAAAAGAGGATAAATAAGTATACAAGATATGATGTAGGGCGTAATGACAGTAGTTTGTTGGACTATGTATTGGTAGATAAAAGACTTCAGGATGTACATGTTTATAGAGGGGCCACAGATATATCAGATCACTTTTTAGTTGTAGCTACAGTGGGAGTAAAAGGTAGATGGGATACAAAGAAAATAGAAGCAGTAAGTAAGAGAGAAGTGAAGGTTTATAAACTAAAAGGGGAAGGCAGTTAGGGTAAGATATAAACAACTATTGGAGGATAGATGGGCTAGTGAGTGTAGGCAATGGGGTTGAAGATGTATGGGGTAGGTTTAAGACTGTAGTGTTAGTGGGTTCAGCAGAAGTTTGTGGTTACAGGAAAGTGGGTGCGGGAGGGAAGAAGAGCGATTGGTGGAATGATGATGTAAAGAGAGTAGGAAGGGAGAAAAAGTTAGCATATGAGAGGTTTTTACAAAGTAGAAGTGATGCAAGGAGGGAAGAGTATATGGAGAGAAAAAGAGAGGTTAAGAGAGTGAAGTAATGTAAAAAGAGAGCAAATGAGAGAGTGGGTGAGATGTTAACAAATTTTGTTGAAAATAAGAAAAAGTTTTGGAGTGAGATTAATAAGTTGAGGAAGCCTAGGGAACAAATGGATTTGACAGTTAAAAATAGGAGAGGAGAGTTATTAAATGGAGAGTTATAGGTATCGGGAAGATGGAGGGAATATTTTAAGGAGTTTTTAAATGTTGATGAAGACAGGGAAGCTGTGATTTCGTGTATAGAGCAAGGAGGAATAACATCTTGTAGGAGTGAGGAAGAGTCAGTTGTGAGTGTGGGGAAAGTTCGTGAAGCAGTGCGTAGAACGAAAGGGGGTAAGGCAGCTGGGATTGATGGGATAAAGATAGAAATGTTAAAAGCAGGTTGGGATATAGTTTTGGAGTGGTTGGTGCTATTATTTAATAAATGTATGGAAGAGGGTAAGGTGCCTAGGGATTGGCAGAGAGCGTGCATAGTTCCTTTGTATAAAGGCAAAGGGAGTGCAAAAATTATAGGGAAATAAGTCTGTTGAGTATACCTGGTAAAGTGTATGGTAGAGTTATTATTGAAAGAATTAAGAGTAAGACAGAGTAGGATAGCAGATGAACAAGGGGGCTTTAGGAAAGGTAGGGGGTGTGTAGACCAAGTATTTACAGTGAAACATATAGGTAAACAGTATTTAGATAAGGGTAAAGAAGTTTTTGTGGCATTTATGGATTTGGAAAAGGCGTATGACAGGGTGGATAGGGGGGCAATGTGGCAGATGTTGCAGGTGTATGGAATAGGAGGTAGGTTACTGAAAGCAGTTTAGAGTTTTTATGAGGAAAGTGAGGCTCAGGTTAGAGTGTAGGAAAGAGGGAGATTATTTCCCAGTAAAAGTAGGCCTTAGATAAGGATGTGTGATGTCACCGTGGTTGTTCAATATATTTATAGATGGGGTTGTAAGAGAAGTGAATGCGAGGGTCTTGACAAGAGGTGTGGGGTTAAAAGACAAAGAATCAAATACAAAGTGAGAGTTGTCACAGTTACTTTTTGCTGATGACACTGTGCTTTTGGGAGATTCTGAAGAGAAGTTGCAGAGGTTGGTGGATGAATTTGGAAGGGTATGTAAAAGAAGAAAATTGAAAGTTAATACGTATAGGAAAGAGTAAGGTGATGAGGATAACAAAAAGATTAGGTGACGAAAGATTGGAGGGAGAGAGTATGGAGGAGGTGAATGTATTCAGATATTTAGGAGTGGACGTGTCAGCAGATGGGTCCGGCAAGCCGGACTCGAGTTCTGAAGGAGAGGTATTGGTGTTGCAGTATTTTAATTGTAGTGTAGGCACGCCTCTGGCAAGACAGTGGTGGAGTGAATGATGAAAATGTTTCTCCTTTTTCGGGTCACCCTGCCTTGGAGGAAAAACAGCCGATGTGTAAAAAAAAAAAAAATGTATGTATGTATACTAAAAGCCCTAATTAAGGCTGAAAAATTTATTTACCTGGAAAATATACAAATAATTATTTTCACAAGTGCTAAACCTATGTTAGTTAAGAAAGAACATAGGCAGAGAACATTCAGTGCCCTAATCAATTCAAACACCTAAATTATTGCGAATCCCTTAAAGCCCTAGAAAATTATACTGTACTTGCTGAAGTGCAGCCAAAAGAGATATACAGTACTATAATTATGCCTTTAAAATAATGGACAGATTGGTTTCCAATCTGCACAAAGCAAAAAACTGGACATGTTAGAAGATAGTCCAGACAACTGTTTGATAAAATCTGCACAGTATATTGCACTTATATGGGTTTCCTTCAAGAGACATCCACCAGTGATGTAAATGGGTACATCATGAGAAAGCATGAGGCTGTGTTCCTCAGACAAGCTACTACAGAGGACCCCCAGTTTTCAAGGGGTGTGGAAATCGAGCAATTCGGATTTTGAGCTCTTTTTTCGGAGAAATTTCCCCCCAGATTTCGAGCATCCACTTGGAAATAGTGTGTATGAGACGCATCTGTTTGCCTGGGACGCCGCTTCTCGTGTGTACCACACTCAGTCTGCCTCTGTCTTTCGTTGAGTTAGACAATACTCCGCGCATTCATCCTTTGTTTTGTTTGCTTGTTTATTGATTGTGATTGTGAAATAAGCCACCGTGGGGCCAAAGAAAGTTCAGAGTGCCAGCCCTTTGGTAAAGAAGGTGAGAAACATGATAGAATTCAAGAAAGAACTTGTAGCAAAATATGAAAGTGGCGTATGTGTGGCCAAGCTCGCAAGGATGTATGGCAAGTCGACATCAACAATCTGTTCCATCCTGGTGAAGAAAGCAGAAATCAGAGAAGCTGATGTTGCAAAAGGAGTAAATATGGCAGGAAGTGACTTCCAGGACTTTGAACTCTGCTTGGAGAAAACTGTGGCCAGTGTGTGTCCAGGAGAAGGATTTTGAAGGGTTTGTGGCTGACCCTGAGGACCCTACGCCTATTGTGGAATGTATTGTGTCTTTGGGGAAGTCCATGAGGTTGGATGTGAGTGACAAGGATGTGGAACAGTTGGTGGAGGACCACAGGGAAGAGCTAACCACTGAAGAGCTGCAACACCTTCAACTGGAACAGCAACAGACCGCAGCGGAGGATATTGCTTCAGAGGAGGAAGAGAGGGGGAAGAATGTGCCTTCTTCAGTGATTAAGGACATGTGTGGAAAGTGGAGTGAGTTGCAAAGTTTTGCATAGAATTATCACCCTAACAAAACTGTTGCAAGCCGTGTCTGCAACATGTTCAATGACAATGTCTTGTCCCATTATAGGAAATCTTAAAGAGACACCAGAAACAGAGCTCTCTGGACAGATTTTTAGTGCGACAGGGGTCCAGTGTCAGTAAAAGACAAAGAAGGGAAGTAACCTCAGAGAGGGCTTTGATACCTGAAGTCCTTATGGAGGGGGATTCCCATTCCAAAAAACACTCTCTCCTCCCTCTCCCCTCCTCGCCTTCTTCAATACGCCAACAAGCGACTAAAATAAAGGTCCAGTGGACCCTCACTATTCGAACATTCTTCATTCCGGAATACTGTTCAAGTGCTGTTACCAAACGAATTTATTCCCATAAGGAATGATGTAAATTAGATTAGTCCATTTCAGACCCCAAAAATACAGTTATAAAAGCAATTACAATAATAAACTTACATAAAAGGGCGAATTTGGAGTGTTCAAATAGTGAGGGTCCACTGTATGTAATGTTTATATTTATTTATACAGTGGACCCTCGGAAATCGAACACTCCCAACTCGCCCTATTATGGAAGTTTATTATTGTAAGTGCTTTTATAGGTGTATTTTTGGGGGTCTGAAACGGTCTAATCTAATTTACATCATTCCTTATGGGAATAAATTCATTTGGTAACAGCACTTGAACAGCATTCTGGAATGAAGAATGTTCGATTTCCGAGGGTCCTCTATTTATTTATCATTGTTTTCTGTATGTAAAACTAGTTAAAAAAATGATTTTTTTGTGAATATTTTTGGGTGTCTGGAATGGATTAATTGGATTTACATTATTTCTTATGGGAAATATTACTTAGGTTTTCATCCATTTTGGATATCGAGCAACCTTCTGGAAAGGATTAATTACAAAAACCAGGGATCCACTGTACTACACACTGTATTTAAAAACATGAACCATTATTATTGGTGTCTTAGTAAGATAAACATGATGTCAAGGTTGTACTCTACAAAGTAGACATTTCAGTGATGTAACTACAAAATAAATTTCGTTTGCATGCAAGACACTATCCATATAGTCTGTATTATACAGTTCAATACTGATACTCAACTGTATGTTTTGAATAAATCCTCCAATGTATGCACAGTACGTAATATGTTATTCATTCTACTCAATGAGATCCAAGGTTACACAAGACCATTCAAATCCTTAATGCAATTTTACTGTCCTATGGTATGGCTTGATAACTGCACCAGCTCTAACAATTCCACTACAAAGTAATTGAAACTATATGAAGATTCAATTATTATTCACAGGGGACTGAGTAGATGCTGTTTATCAGAAGACACTAAAATGAGTACAATAAAAAGGTTGCTTATAACAGGTTTTTTTGGGTGTCTGGCTATTTGCTGCATCATCCTAGGGATCAACTAGCAAATTTACTCAAGATTTTTTTTATTTCAGTAGCTAGCACTGAAAGAAAACCAGAACGCAACCCGACGAACAAACCACAGCCCGGCTGGTCAGGTACTGACTTTAGGTGCCTGTTTAGTGCCTGCTTGAAGACAGCCAGGGGTCTATTGGTAATCCCCTTTATGTATGCTTGGAGGTAGTTGAACAGTCTTGGGTCCCGGACACTTATTGTGTTGTCTCTCAGTGTACTTGTGGCACCCCTGCTTTTCATTGGGGGAATGTTGCATCTCCTGCCGAGTCTTTTGCTTTCATAGGGAGTGATTTTCGTGTGTAAGTTTGGTACTAATCCCTCTAGGATTTTCCAAGTGTATATTATCACGTATCTCTCTCGCCTGCATCCCAGAGAATACAAATCAAGGACCTTCAACCATTCCCAGTAATTTTGGTGCCTTATCGTACTTGTGTGCCGTGAGAGTACTTTGTACACTCTCCAGGTCAGCAAAGTCCCCTGCCTTGAAGGGGGCAGTTAGTTTACAGCAGTATTCCAGCCTAGAGAAAACAAGCGATTTGAAGAGAATCATGGGCTTGGCGTCCCTAGTTTTGATAGTTCTCATTATCCATCCTATCATTTTCCTAGATGATGTGGTAGATACATTGTTGTGGTCTTTGAAGGCAAGAACCTCTGACATTATCACTCCCAGGTCCTTCACATTACTTTTTCATTATTTGTGTATTGTGTATTACTTTTTCGCTCTATTAGATGGTTAGAGTTTGTTGTATACCCTGATATATTTTTAATTTCCTCAAGTTTTCCATATCTGAGTAGTTGAAATTTCTCCTCATTGAACTTAATATTGTTTTCAGTGTCCCATTTGAAGATTTGGTTGATGTCCGCTTAGAGTCTTGCTGTGTCTTCGATGGAGGTCACTGCCATGGCAATCCGAGTGTCATCCACAAAGGAAGACACTGAGCTATACCTGGAGTATACCTGGAGAGGATTTCAGGGGTCAACGCCCCAGTGGCCCAGTCTGGGACAAGGCCTCATGGTGGATCAGGGCCTGATACACCAGGCTGTTACTGTTGGCTGCACGCAAACTGAAGTACGAGCCACAGCTCGGATGGTCAGGTGCTTGTCCAGTGCCTGCTTGAAGACACCCAGGGGTCTATTGGTAATCCCCCTTATATATGCTGGGAGGCAGTTGAACAGTCTTGGGCCCCTGACACTTATTGTGCTAGTGGCACCCCTTCTTTTCATTGGGGGGATGTTTCATCATCTGCCGAGAATTTTGCTTTCATAGGGAATGATTTTCGTGTGCAAGTTTGGTACTAATCCCTCTACGATTTTCCAGGTGTATATAATCATGTATATCTCCCGCCTGCGTTCTAGGGAGTACAGGTTTAGGAACTTCAAGCATTCCCAGTAACTGAGGTGTTTTATTGCAGTTATGTGTTATGGCTTACATCTCTGTCTATGTCAGATATGAGGATGAGGAATAGAATGGGAGAGAGTACTGTGCCTTGTGGAAAAGAGCTTTTCACCGTAGCTGCCTCTGACTTTACTCTGTTTACTATTACTCTTTGTGTTCTATTTGTCAGGAAGTTATAGATCCATCTACCAACTTTTCCTGTTATTACTTTATCACGCATTTTGTGCGCTATTACTCCATGGTCACACTTGTTAAAAGCTTTTGCAAAGTCTGTGTATACATATACTACATCTGTATTTTGTTTATCCTCTACAGCATCCAGGACCTTGTCATAGTGTTCCAGTAGCTGGGACAGGCAGAAACAACCTGCTCTGGGTTGTGCAACTGATGGGTATCTAGGTGGGTGGCGAACTTGCTTCTTAGAACCCTCTCAAAGATTTTTATGATATGGGATGTTAGTGCTATAGGTCTGTAGTTCTTTGCAATTGCTTTACTGCCACCTTTGTGGAGTGTGACTATGTCTGTTGTTTTTAGTTAGTGTGGGATGACCCCTGTGTCCATGCTCCCTCTCCATAGAATGCTGAAGGCACGTGACAGGGGCTTCTTGCAATTCTTGATGAACACAGTTCCATGAGTCTGAGCCTGGGGCAGAGTGCATGGGCATGTCATTTATTGCCTTTTCAAAGTCTTGTGGAGTTAGGATAATATCCGAGATTTTTGAGATGACCAAATTTTGGGTCTTGTTCGTAAAGAATTCATTTGGATTGTCGACCCTTAGTCTGGGCAGCGGCTCACTGAACACTGAGTTGTATTGGGACTTTAGTATCTCACTCATTTCTTGGCTGTCAGTGAAATTTATATCACCTGTTTCCTCATTATTATAATATATTCAAGGGAAAGCCTTAATCCTATTGGGATTATGCAGTGCCTGGGGACTGGGAGGTAATGAGGTTTGATCTAAGGAAGAAGGTAGCTACATTTCCTTGAATCATCTCCATCACCTTCTCTGAAGAGTTCTCATTCATTCAATAAAGTTTTTAAGAATAAATTTTCTTCGGATTTTTAACCCCGGAAGGTTAGCCACCCAGGATAACCCAAGAAAGTCAGTGTGTCATCGAGGACTGTCTGTCTTATTTCCATTGGGGTCCTTAATCTTGTCCCCCAGGATGCGACCCACACCAGTCGACTAACAACCCAGGTACCTATTTGCTGCTAGGTGAACATGACAACAGGTGTAAGGAAACACGTCGAAATGTTTCCACCCGCCGGGAATCGAACCCGGGCCCTCCGTGTGTGAAGCGTGAGCTCTAGCCACCAGACCACCGGGCCACTGTTTCTTAATAATGCTTATGCTCAAGCCTTCCATCATAGCAATCTAAGTTTATCAGCCTAAAAAAAAAATGCAGCAAATATTGAAGGATTGCTTGCTATGAAATCCAGGATTTGATATTTTATAACAGTTTCAACTCTCAAATTTGCAAGACTAACTCTGGTTTTTTGGTACCAAGGGATTTTCTGACCCTCAAATCTAGAAATCCCTTAAAACTGGGATGCTGATTTGAGGGTCTGTCCCTATAATTAGCACTATCAGATAATGGTATAACTGTTGGTTGTCAAGATAAGATAAACTTTATTTAGGTTAAAACTATAAGTGTATTTACAATGGCTGCAATAAACACAGCTATAGTCATATGGAGGTAAAAAATTATGAAGATTTAACCTATGATAACCCAGAAAGTCAAATAGAATTATACTTATTTTACACCAAATTTTATCTTTTCTAAGTGTACTGATCAACCAAGCAACTATTATGTAGTTATAAATGATGAAGAAAGACATCCCAATAGCATAGCTGACCCAACAATGCCAAAGACTTTGTCAAGGACCAGGAACAGAAAACTGATAAATGCAATACAGTGCAATGTAAATAGTTTATACAGGACTTAACAGAAGATCAAAAGCAAAACCTCCATTTTATCATTTTTTTTTTACTTAAATTATGGAATATACTATCGACTCCTTAAGAGTTTGTATATTCAATTTCAATTGCCATGAAGCATCTAAAAAAAAGATATATTAAAAATTTTGCTAAACAATTTTCCTTCAATTAACATGAAGATAAAAGGCATCGAAGTGGAAATGACTGACTACATCAGCAGTCTCTCACAGCCTCAGTGCCAACACTATTATATATACAAAAAAAAAATTACTCATGCTCTGCTAATTGGAATATGCCACTCAAAGACTGAGAATCACATAATGCTTAACAGAATAAAATATATGTCTTAACAATATAAATTATTTTTGACATCAAAGTAATAAGGAACTTCCCTAAAATATAAAGAATCTTCAACCAAGAATGTGAAAGTATATCAGTGTCCCTGAAACATACAATACTGTACTTATTCTGGAAGTGGGACAGTTTGACAATACTCTCAAAAAAATACTTTGTTACTGGATTAGTCAAATAGGTATATGAGCCAAATATCCACCCACAAACTTCATCCATGGAGGGAAAGTGATTTAGATTATGTTAGAAGTGAGACTCATCAGTGCATCTTAACATTAAACCAACAAATATCCTGCACAGACAATGTCTTTATGATATACTTTATTCTTTTCACTTGCAGTAGTTTACATAGTTTTATTATAGAACCTTGAGGGTGCAAGGTATATGCTAAATTAATGTGAAAGGCTGAGGACTACCTTCTAGGTGCTGAGCTTTAAGAGTGAAAGTCAATTAATACCTGAAACACCTGGTGTTACATTAAAATTGTACAAAGATTAAAATGGTAAGCAAAAAACGGCTTTAGTAGTTAGTCTAGTAGTTCGTCTGCTAACAAGCAGCAAGGACAAGCTGTCACACATGATAAAACACCTCGAGTAAACGGCGATCGCCTAAAAAATTACAAATAATACTAATACAGTTCGAGATAATCCACATAGGAATCATTTATGGAGCCAGTTTTACATAAGAAATCACACACCTTTGCTGTAGATAACGTGCAAAATTGGCTAAATATCCGCGGTAATCGAACACACAGCCTCACGTACACAGCAGACGACAACACTGGCGACATCTGTTAGCAGATGCCTGGCCACCCACCCCATCACCCACACTACCTAACCTGTTGGAACACCAAACATATCGTACAACACAACCCACATCATGCACAACAATGAGCTGCCTTCACACAATACAGTACAATTTTTATTTCTTTATGCGGTACAGATAATGTAGTTTACATGTAATAAAACATTGGTAGGCACAAAAGAAAGTCACTAATTATGCCAGGACCTCAATGGAAATAAGTCACTGACTATTTTGGGTTATCCTAGGTAATTTACACTATGTATGATAATTGTACTTATGTGCACCTGTACCTAAATAAATTTACTGACTAATGCATTTCGGTCAACTAATCAAAAGGCTTAAATATTTAAGAACTAGAGATACTACTTCTTAGGCAGTTAACGACAATCTAATGACAAATGGTAAGTTAGTTTATTCAGGTATACACAAATACATTTACATAGATTATCATACATAGCAGCATATGTGGTCATTTCCAAAAGAATTACATATTTCAAACTGATTCAATGATATTCAGTTTTGTGGAGTGATTGAACTGATATGGTGAAGATACAGCAAGTTACTTAGCTGCAATAGAAATGGTGGATTGTTTGATATCTTTATTATGCACCCCATACCCATCCTGTGGGCGGTAGTCAAAAGATTACAGAGGTACATAATGGGTCCAGGGACTGGACCTCAAAGTTTGATGGCTGAGCAAGTTACAAAGGTAATGAACTCAGATGGTCACAATCATGACAAGTTACAAAGGTATTTGCAGATTACAGAGGTATATATAGGGTCCAGAGACTGGGCCCCAAAGTTTTGATAGCTGAACAAGGTACAATGGTAATTAATTCACTAGTTACAAGGTAATGAATCATGTAAGTAAATTTACTTACGTCTGTACATGGTTGCACTCATGAACAAATTATAAAGCAATGAGCAATCTATTAGTCTACACCCAGCCACAACTGTAATGAGTTATTGGTGCAAATTTTAATTGTTGGGTCACACACACACACATATACATATACACATACACACGCATACATGTATATACATACACACATACACATACACACATGTACATACACACACACACACACACAGTGTCAATGCTTTATTTACAGGGAGCAAAGTCAGGGTATTTTTCCAGAATGGTCTGTAATATACCACTGTGGATAAAATACTTTGACATATCTTGAACATTTCTGAATGAGTAGTCTCTGAATTCATTAATTTTATCGCACTCCAGTACATAATGACGCAGGGTGTGACAATAATCCAACTGGCAAAGTTTACATCTTGTTTGGTCTACATCTGGTGGTGGTGATTTAACCTGCCAAAGATACTTGTAACCCAGCCGGAGGCGGGCGGTAGTGACATCCAAGAGTCTGCTTATTTTGTTGGATGCACCATGACATGTGGCTCCTCCTGCATGATAGAATGATGATAGATGGACTGACTGGTGTCAAACTCCCTGAGTCTTAAGTCAATAAAATTCAGTTGAAGTTCTTTTCGTATTATTGTTCTCAAACTGCTAACTGACAAGCCAAGATTGTAATCTATCCCCTCTTTGAAAGCATAAAACTTAGCCAATTTATCAGTTCTATCATACATCTGAAGACCAATGTGAGATGGAATCCACAGCATGTGCACTCTGACTCTACTATCCAGAATCCTACCATACCTGTGCCTGGCTTCTGACACGAGCATGCTACAAGTTATACTTGATGAGTTGAGAGCATTTATGGATGACAGAGAATCAGTTACAATTAGAGAGTTAACCTTAGATACATGGACGCATTTGAGTGCAAGGAGTATGGCAAACAGTTCTGTCTGAAGGGTAGAGGCCCAGTTATTGATGCGTGCTCCAATTTCTTTAAGAGAGCCATCACTCAATGGTGGAACAAGATGTTTTATTGACAGTGAAGAGCTCTTCATTTATGGAACTGGAGCTACCCGTTTCTTCCATGAATTGGATCTTATTGCCTCCTATTTCCCATGTGCTGTAAGCCCTAGGGTTTTAACACGTTTCATAAAATACACTCATTAACTGCATGACTTATTAAGAATTCATTTCAGTAGTGCCCTTACATCAAGCTTAAAGAATAAAAAGCTTCACACGGCGAGGGCCTGGGTTCGATTCCCAGCCAGGGCAGAAACATTGGGCGTGTTTCTTTACACCTGTTGTCTATGTTCCCCATCAGTAAAATGGGTACCTGGGTGTTAGTCGACTGGTGTGAGTCGCATCCTGGGACACTGACCTAATCTGCCCGAAATGCTCAGCATAACAAGGGACTTTCTATATAGTAGTATGTCACTGATGTCAGCTAGGCCTGTATATCATGTACATGTACGTACTTGTAGTAAATAAAGATATTATTATATTATTATTAAATAATGTCTTCCTTTGCAGATGACACCGAATTTGCATGACAGTGTCCTTCATTGAAGACACAGCAAGGCTCCAGGCGGACATCAACCAAATCTTTAAATGGGCCGCAGAAAACAATATGAAGTTCAATGATGAGGAATTTCAATTACTCCGATATGGAAAACGTGAGGAAATTAAAACTAAATCGGATTATAAACAAATTCCAACACACAATAGAGCGAAAAACTAATGTAAAAGACCTGGGAGTGATCATGTCAGAGGATCTCACCTTCAAGGACCATAACATCGTAGCAATCGTAGCAATCGCATCTGCTAGAAAAATGACAGGATGGATAATGAGAACCTTCAAAACCAGGGATGCCAAGCTCATGTTGACTCTTTTCAGATCGCTTGTTCTATCTAGGCTGGAATATTGCTGCACACTAACTGCACCTTTCAAGGCAGGTGAAATTGCTGACCTAGAAAATGTGCCGAGAACCTTCACGGCACGCATAACTGCAATAAACCACCTCAATTACTGGGAATGCTTGAAGTTCATAAACCTGTACTCCCTAGAACGCAGGCGGGAGAGATACATTATTATATACAGTACATGTGGAAAATTCTCGAGGGATTAGTACCAAACTTGCACACGAGAGTCACTCCCTACGAAAGCAAAAGACTCGGCAGGCAATGTAACATTCCCCAATGAAAAGCAGGGGTGCCACTAGCACGTTGAGAGACAACACAATAAGTGTCAGGGGCCCAAGACTGTTCAACTGCCTCCCAGCATACATCAGGGGGATTACCAACAAACCCCTGGCTGTCTTCAAGCAGGCGCTGGACAGGCACCTAAAGTCGGTACCCGACCAGCCAGGCTGTGGTTCGTACGTTGGACTGCGTGCGGCCAGCAGTAACAGCCTGGTTGATCAGGCTCTGATAGAACATGAGGCCTGGTCACAGACCGGGTCGCAGGAACTCTCTCCAGGTATACTCCAGGTATAGGATTTTCCAAGTTTATATGATCATGTATCTCTCCTGCCTGCATTCTAGGGAGTACAGGTTTAGGAACTTCAAGCGTTCCCAGTAACTGAGGTGTTTTATCGCAGTTATGTGTGCCGTGAAGGTTCTCTGTACATTTTCTAGGTCAGCAATTTCACCCGCCTTGAAAGGTGCCGTTAGTGTGCAGCAATATTCCAACCTAGATAGAACAAGCGACCTGAAGAGTGTCATGGGCTTGGCATCCTTGTTTTGAAGGTTCTCATTATCCATCCTGTCATTTTTCTAGCAGATGTGATTGATACAATGTTATGGTCTTTGAAGGTGAGATCTTCCGACATGACCACTCCCAGGTCTTTTACATTAGTTTTTCTCTCTATTGTGTGGTTGGAATTTGTTTTATACTCGATGTAGTTTTAATTTCCTCATGTTTTCCATATCGGAGTATAATTGAAATTTCTCATCATGATTGTGACCAGATCTAGTTCATTACCGCTGTAACTTGTTCAGCTATCAAAACTTTGGAGTCCAGTCTCTGGACCCATTATGTACCTCTGTAATCTTTTGACTACCGCCCACAGGATGGGTATGGGGTGCATAATAAAGATATTAAACTAAACTCATCATTGAATTTCATATTTTCTGTTTTCAGCTAGGTCTGTATACCTTGTACATGTACTTGTAGAAATAAAGATATTATTATTATTATTATTATTATTATTATTATTAATTACCCTGTTTACCATTTGCCAACATACTACTTTAATTTCTAATACAGGTATTAAAATGAACTCTAAAGGAATACATATCGAGATATAAACCCTTCCAAGTGTACATGTACTGTTTCTCTGTGTATATACATTAAGACTGATATACCACTTAGAATATAAACAACATTGATGGTTGGTTAATTGGGCTTAAAGACCTTCGACTATTCAAAGGGTCATTTGGCCTGCAAGTCACGTGTTCACTGTACAAGAATAATTTAACCCCTTAAATAAGGATTAACTTAAATTCTAAGTGGATATACACCGAGAAAGATATACGTCTCGATGTATACTGTATATCCTGTGCTCACAACAGTGGTTAGCCGGTTAATGGGGCTTAATGCATATCGACTACATGAGGGTCATTAGGGCTGCATGTACCCTGTTCACCATCAGTGAAGAATACTTAAACAGGGATTAATTAAACAGTGAAGAATACTTAAACAGGGGTTAAACAGTGAAGAATACTTAAACAGGGATTAAACAGTGAAGAATACTTAAACAGAGATTAAACAGTGAAGAATACTTAAACAGGGATTAAACAGTGAAGAATACTAAACAGGGATTAAACAGTGAAGAATACTTAAACAGGGATTAAAGTAAACTCACTGTATATACACTAATAGACATACACCTCTCAGTGTATGTAACCTGAGCAAAAACTACCGTAATTGATACACTGATACGTAGGCGAAATGCATTAAATATACAGAACAATGATTTGCGAAATCGTAATAACACGCTTGTAAACAAGAGCAAGGAAACCCATGACAAACGAGTCCTAAAACTCACTTTAGTTATAAATAATTATCTACAATTAAAGCCACAATAAAAGCAGAGTAAATAAGTGCAACTTTTTTATATAAAAAAAATCATAGAGCGCATTGTGCGGCTAGCCTAATATATATGACATATTACTAGGTTAGAGCAAGACATTATTATGTTAACACACCAATGGAAATAAGTCACTCTGTCTGACTTTTTGGGTTATCCTGTGTTCTCTACACATATGTTGCTATGTATGATAATCTATGTAAATGTATTTGTGTATACCTGAATAAACTTACTTACACTAGTTTCACAGTGTTAACTGCAAGTTCAACATGAAGTCTTTCATTATGTCTCAAATGCATACAAAAGGAATATTTGAGAGTGGTCATCAAATTCCAATGCAGCAAAATATAATGAAATTTCCTTTAGGTTATATGCATCAGAAGTTTAGAGTACAAAGATCAGAGGAAACAGAAAAATACCCCACAATTTTCGAGGAAAGTGGACCCAAAATAGTCCAGTAACAAGTTTTCAAAGTATCCGAGAATTACTATTGGTATTCGCTTTTTTGGGGACACCTAATTAGGAGTTGAGCTGTGGCTCCTCTGCCCCTTGAGGGTTTCGACCCCTCAAGGAAGGTTCCTTGACGCTGGTGAGGGGCTCTTGATCTAGAGAATTGGATCTAGATCCCTGAATTGAACCTAAATGCCTTCCACACCCCCCACATGAACTGTATAATCCTACGGGTTTAGCGATCCCCCATAATTATATAATATTGAGGGTTTCGACGTACAGATACCAGGCCTCCTGTGTAGGCTCAGGGGCTGAGGTTGTGATGGGAAATGCCTCAGATCGCTCAGCGACCGCAGCAAATCTAGTATTCTAGGTGATAATAACAGTGCAAATATTACAAGGAATGGAAGATATAATAGTAAAACAGTAATATACATACAGCCACTGCATAGTATTGTCGTGTCGAATAGGAAAAACTGGCGATTTTTGCTTAAATAGCAACGCTCTTCTTGTCGAATAAGGCACGCGAAAATTTGTGTTTACCTGGAGTTTACCTGGAGAGAATTCCAGGGGTCAACACCCCCGCGGCCCGGTCTGTGACCAGGCCTCATGGTGGACCAGAGCCTGATCAACCAGGCTGTTACTGCTGGCCGCACGCAGTCCAACGTACGAACCACAGCCCGGCTGGTCAGGTACCGACTTTAGGTGCCTGTCCAGTGCCTGCTTGAAGACAGCCAGGGGTTTGTTGGTAATCCCCCTGATGTATGCTGGGAGGCAGTTGAACAATCTTGGGCCCCTGACACTTATTGTGTTGTCCCTCAACGTACTAGTGGCACCCCTGCTCTTCATTGGGGGATGTTACATCGCCTGCCGAGTCTTTTGCTTTCGTAGGGAGTGATTTTCGTGTGCAAGTTTGGTACTAATCCCTCGAGAATTTTCCATGTGTATATAATAATGTATCTCTCCCGCCTGCGTTCTAGGGAGTACAGGTTTAGGAACTTCAAGCGTTCCCAGTAATTGAGGTGGTTTATCGCAGTTATGCGTGCCGTGAAGGTTCTCTGCACATTTTCAAGGTCAGCAATTTCACCCGCCTTGAAAGGTGCAGTTAGTGTGCAGCAATATTCCAGCCTAGATAGAACAAGCGATCTGTAAAGTGTCAACATGGGCTTGGCATCCCTGGTTTTGAAGGTTCTCATTATCCATCCTGTCATTTTTCTAGCAGATGCAATTTCTACTGTGTTATGGTCCTTGATGGTAAGATCCTCTGACATGATCACTCCCAGGTCTTTGACATTAGTTTTTCGCTCTATTGTGTGGTTTGAATTAGTTTTGTACTCCGATGAGATTTTAATTTCTTCACTTTTTCCGTATCTGAGTAATTGAAATTTCTCATCATTGAACTTCATATTGTTTTCTGCAGCCCATTTAAAGATTTAGTTTATGTCTGCTTGGAGTCTTGCAGTGTCTTCAACGGTGGACACTGTCATACAGATTCGGGTGTCATCTGCAAAGGAAGACACAGCACTGTAGCTTATATCCCTGTCAATGTCTGATATGAGGATGAGGAATAGGCTGGGAGCAAGTACTGTGCCTTGTGGAACAGAGCTTTTCACAGTAGCTGCCTCAGACTTTACTCTGTTGACTACTACTCTTTGTGTTCTACATGTTAGGAAATTATAGATCCATCTACCAACTTTTCCTGTTATTCCTTTATCACGCATTTTGTATGCTATTACACCATGGTCACACTTGTCAAAGGCTTTTGCAAAATCTGTGTATATAACATCTGCATTCTGTTTATCTTCTAGAGCATCCAGGACCTTCTCGTAGTGGTCCAGTAGTTGGGACAGACAGGAGCGGCCTGCTCTAAACCCATGCTGTCCTGGGTTGTGCAATTGATGGGTATCAAGATGGGTGGCGATCTTGCTTCTTAGAACCCTTTCAAAGATTTTTATGATATGGGACGTTAGCGCAATTGGTCTGTAGTTCTTTGCTATTGCTTTACTGCCCCCTTTGTGGAGCGGGTCTATGTCTGTTGTTTTTAGTAGCTGCGGGACGATCCCCGTGTCCATGCTCCCTCTCCATAGGATGTTAAAAGCATGTGATAGGGGCTTCTTGCATTATTATTATTATAATCAAATAGAAGCGCTAAACCACAGGGGTTATACAGCGCTGCAGGTTATTGTAGGATGCAGGGAGAGTGAGTTGTAAGAGGGAGATGGACGATTAGTAGGGTATGGAGTGCAAGATGACGGTGGGTAGTGCAGGGGTGGAGGGTAGTAAGAGATCGAGGTAGAAGGGACTGAGGGAGGTGCTAGAGGTATAATCTTCAGAGTTTGTGTAGTAAGTCAGTTTCTGTCAAAAAGTCAACAAGAGAGTCAGGATTAAAGGAGGGTCCATTTGCAAGAAGGGAAGGTAAAGAAAGGGCCGCAGAGCGAAGACGTCGTTGGAGGTAAATTCTGCGTGCTCGTTGATAGAGTGGGCAGTCCAACAGGATATGTCGAACAGACACTGGAACCTGACAATGCTCACAGAGAGGGGCAGGGAGCCTCTCCATGAGATACCCGTGAGTAAGACGAGTGTGGCCGATGCGAAGACGGGAGAGAGTAGTCTCCCAACCTCGACATTGGTGACAAGAATGCCAGAAACCTATAACCGGTTTAATAGAATGAAGTTTGTTATTCAGCAGGTCAGACCAGCGTTGTTGCCAACGGGTGCGAAGGTGGGTAGCAATGACCGCAAAATAGTCCGTGAAAGAAACACCTCTATATGAAACTGGAAGATTATGTACTGCTGACCGCGCAGCAGTGTCTGCCTGTTCATTGCCCTGTACGTCAACATGACCAGGGACCCAACAAAAAACAATATCTTTATGCTTGCTAAAGATGGGGCTTCTTGCAGTTCTTGATGAAAGGCATGCGTCTGTCAAGTTCTGTGGCACTCTCATAAAAATTCATTTAGGTTTTCGATTTTCAGTCTGGTTAGTGGCTCCAAAACTGAGTCATACTGGGATTTAAGTAACTCACTCATTTCCTTGTTGTCATCTGTGTAGGACCCATCCGTTTAAGTAGGGCCCAATACTGGTTGTTGTTCTCGACTTTGATTTTGCATAGGAAAAGAAATACTTAGGGTTTCTTTCAATTTCATTTATGGCTTTTAGTTCTTCCGTGTCTCTTGATTCCTGTAAGATTCCTTTAGTTTTAATTCGATGTTTGCTATTTCTCTGACTAGTGTCTCCCTACGTATTTCAGGGATATTCCTCCTGTAGCCGCTCCGTTATTCTTTGCCTTCGCCTGTATAGGAGCGCTCCTCTTTCTAGTTTGCATCTTCCCTCCTTTTCTTAAGGAATTTGCCTTGAGCAAACCTCAAGTACCACAGAGTTAATTTCTTCTAGACATAGGTTGGGATCCGTGATGCTTAGGCAATCTTCCCAGTTTATATCATTTAGGACTTGGTTTACTTGGTCCCACCTTATGTTTTTGTTATTGAAGTTGAATTTGGAGAAAGCTCCCTCGCGGCTGATCACATTTTGTTGATCTGGGGCTCCCGCATGCATGTCTGGACCTCTATTATGTTGTGATCTGAGTATATTGTTTTTGATATGATGACATTTCGTATCAGATCATCATTGTTGGTGAAGATGAGGTCCAGCGTATTCTCTAATCTTGTGGGCTCTACTATTTGCTGGTTTAAGGTGAACTTGGTGCAGAGATTTAAAAGTTCATGCATGTGTGAATTTTCATCTGAGCTGCCTCCTGGTGTTATCTCTGCTACCACATTGTTTGCAATGTTTCTTCATTTTAGGTGCCTGAGGTTGAAATCCCCCAGTAGCAAGATGTTGGGGGCAGGAGCTGGAAGATTTTCCAGACAGTGGTCAATTTTCAGAAGCTGTTCCTGGAATTGTTGGGACGTTGCATCCGGGGGCTTGTAGACAACCACGATGACCAGGTTTTGATTCTCGACCTTTATTGCTAATACTTCAACTACATCATTTGAGGCATTTAGTAGTTCTGAACATATAAGTGACTCTGTGATATACAGGCCAACCCCCTTTTTGCCTGTTCACTCTGTCACACCTGTATAGGTTGTAGCCCGGGATCCATATTTCATTGTCCAAGTGATCTCTTATGTGGGTCTCTGTGAAAGCCGCAAACATAGCATTTGACTCTGTAAGAAGTCCACGAATGTAAGGTACCTTGTTGTTTGTTGCTGGCTTTAGACCCTGTATATTAGCAAAGATGAATGTAGTTGGATTGGTGGTATTGGTGGTATGGGGGATTCTTTTTTTCCTGGCTCTAATATCTGTTGTAATGGAGTGGAGGCCACTGACTGTGATTCCACTCCAGAAATGATTGCAGTTGGTGTACAATTTCTGTCATTTCCTGCCAGCTTTTTTTTCTTCCTGGCGCTAAAAAACCTCTCTCTCCGGAGTGGCTGTGGCTACCCAGATTTTGCCATGGTCTGGATGTTCTGTGTCGCCTCGTACCCTTTAGGTGGTATGCCTGGCAATATAAGTTATAGCACTGTCTTTCCTGAATTGATGTGTGGCACATTTCAGGGTGGAAAAACTTACAGGACGGGAGGTTGCATTTGCCTGTTTTCATATGGGAACGGCATTTTCTGGGGTGATCATAATTGCATGTCCCATCTGATTTCCCAGATTTTCCATGCCTGCAGATACCAATTGCATAATATTCACATAGGCCTGGTTTCCGTTTGCCCTGTTTTTTTGTGACTGTGTTCCCCATTGGTGGGTGTGTTCCTGTCTCGTGTCTGTCTTCGTTACTAGTGCTAACAATGGAGCCTTCAACTGTTTCCGGTAATTTATCTTCAGTATATCCCTGGGCATCCCCTTGTTTACTATCTACCGTGTTATTGCTAGTTTGTAACACTGTTTTGTGTGTGTCCTTATCTACAACTGTTTCCCCATCATTTATTTCACTAGAGCTACTGTCCCTCTTCAGGTCACCATCATTTATTTCTCCATTCTTAAATTTACTGGCCTCTGTAATCTTTTGACTACCGCCCACAAGATGGGTATGGGGTGCATAATAAAGATATTAAACTAAACTAACTCCTTATATAACCCCAGACTCCAGTACCTCAACTCACTCAAGAGGAAAAGTAACTCTACTTCAACGACCTCAAGAGACTAAAACACAGGCAAATTCCATGTAATTAGATCCTTTATTGACAGCGTTTCTCCCACGCAGTGAAGTTTATCACTTGTTTGTGATATGAAAAAATCCCAGGAAGTGGACGATACACTGTCAATATAGCATCTCATTACACTGCATTTGTGTCTGTGTTTACATCGTGTCGGTATTTTATACAATTTCTTTCCAGACCCTAAAGCTGTAAGTCAACCTCAGAGAATTTTTTTTTTTAGTCTCGGTAAAGCTACTTATGTCCCACTCTGTAGTTGCATCATAAAAAAAGTAAATTCACATAGGTTTTCAGTTTTGTTTTCTTAGTTATATTTAATATTTAATGCTCCACAACAGTGGCGGCTCGTAGCTAAAATTAGTGGGGGTGCTGCTTCAGAATTTTTTTAGCCATTGTTTTAATATTGTGTAAAACGAAACAAGCATATAAAAAGAAAATTTATACATAAGCTTGATAAAATCATAAACAAAATATTTTTTACTTACCTAAATTGTTACAGTCCAAGCTTGATCCATTCATTTAAAAACGAAATCCATTCTTCTTTTTCTACTTTGCGCGAAAAGATTAATAATTTTCTCTTTGATCTCTTGATGACTGTTGAGGAAAATTTTCTCCATTGAAAACACTGCAAGTGCATTTAGTCTTTCAGGATTCATAGTGCTCCTTAGATTTTTTTTATTCTTTTCAGTGTTGAAAAGCAGAGTTCTGGCACTGATGTAGTCATGGCAGCGTTCTAGCTCTGATGTAGTCATGGCAGCGTTCTGGCTCTGATGTAGTCATGGCAGCGTTCTGGCTCTGATGTAGTCATGGCAGCGTTCTGGCTCTGATGTAGTCATGGCAGCGTTCTGGCTCTGATGTAGTCATGGCAGCGTTCTGGCTCTGATGTAGTCATGGCAGCGTTCTGGCTCTGATGTAGTCATGGCAGCGTTCTGGCTCTGATGTAGTCATGGCAGCGTTCTGGCTCTGATGTAGTCATGGCAGCGTTCTGGCTCTGATGTAGTCATGGCAGCGTTCTGGCTCTGATGTAGTCAGCTGGCATTGCCCTTCTGGCTCTGATGTAGTCATGGCAGCGTTCTGGCTCTGATGTAGTCATGGCAGCGTTCTGGCTCTGATGTAGTCATGGCAGCGTTCTGGCCTGATGTAGTCATGGCAGCGTTCTGGCTCTGATGTAGTCATGGCAGCGTTCTGGCTCTGATGTAGTCATGGCAGCGTTCTGGCTCTGATGTAGTCATGGCAGCGTTCTGGCTCTGATGTAGTCATGGCAGCGTTCTGGCTCTGATGTAGTCATGGCAGCGTTCTGGCTCTGATGTAGTCATGGCAGCGTTCTGGCTCTGATGTAGTCATGGCAGCGTTCTGGCTCTGATGTAGTCATGGCAGCGTTCTGGCTCTGATGTAGTCATGGCAGCGTTCTGGCTCTGATGTAGTCATGGGAATTGTCAAGAGGATTTTTATCAGTTTCGTAATTTCACTAAGAACATCATCTAGATTATTTTCCAAGATAAATTTCAGCAGTTCAATTAATTTGCAATATTCATGCATATCGGATCTACAATAGAATACTTTTAGTTCAGTTTTAAGATTTTCTTTGTCAATCATAGGATGAGATATTTGAATATCAGGTGTTGAACAACATCTTTTCTTAACTGTAACTTTCTCATGGAGAGACAACTGTGAAAACTTAAGCTGTTGAAGTTCACTTACAGTCACACAACTTATTTCTTGGGGATGCAAGGAGGCCATGATTAAATTATTTAAATTGTCTGTAAAACAAAAGAACTAAAAAAACTATGAATTAAATAAAATAGCTGGAAGCATGATAATGATCTAACTCTACACTTTATCACATTCAAGAATATGATACATGGTTTATAAGCACAACACACATCGCTGTCAAAAAGAAACACTACCTTGCACAACAGGGTCGGCACTGCGTCAGCGACAGTGCTCTCTACCTAGCGCGCAGCGTCTTATCACGGACATGTGCGCATGCGCACAACAGCCAAACACCAAGTCGCTGGAACTGTGAAGCGCACAGTTCCATACAAAGATTTTTGTAATTTTTTTCATGTACTATGGGATGGCTACAGACATTAAGCTTAATTAAGGATTATATAATGTGCAAGTATAAAGAAAGAATTAAAGAAAAAAAAGACTCATTATAATGAATGTTATCGATCGAGTGAAAATAGGGAATGCTGCAGTTCTGCAGTGCCTATACACGAGCCACCACTGCTCCACAATCCTGAAGGTAAAACAATTAAATTTTTGTGTCTCCAAAGGGATACATCACTAATTCACACTATACATAGGCACACAAAAAACATCATGTATGCATACATATGCATAAGCATAAATATACACATGTATAAATATGCACATGCATTCATATTTACGTGTACATAAGCCTTGCGTCTTTATGTGCCGGAATGCGATAAAATTAATGAATTTAGATACAACTCACTCAGAAATGTTCAATAAATGTCAAAGTATTTTGACATTTCATATACAGAATAGTACCCAATAAGTTCAGTCTGTGTAGATGTAAATTTGAAAATACATCATTCTGGAAAAATACCCTGACTACCCTCTGTAAATAACGCATACCTTGATAAAATATAAAATAATGTTTCTGTAAGTTTTTTGTGATCGAATTCATGACTGCATAAATAACTCATTACGATTGTAACTAAATACAAACATGCAAATCGTTCATTATAATCCACTGTAACTTGGAGATAGTAAACAAGGGGATGCCCCAAGAAATAGTGAAGATAAATTACCAGAAATAACTGATGAAGGCTCCATTGTTAGTACTAGTGCTGAAGATAGAAATGAGATAGGTAAACACGCACCAGTAGGGAATACAGTTACAAAAAACCAAGGCAAACAGAAACCAGGCCTATGCAAATTCTATGCACTTGGTATATGCAGGCATGGAATATTTGGAAAAACAGATGGGACGTGCAACTTTGATCATCCCAGAAAATGCCATGCCCATATGACAACAGGAAAATGCAACCTCCCTTCCTGTAAGCTTTTCCACCCTGAAATGTGTCACTCTTCAGTTCAGGAAAGACAGTGCTATAACTTATATTGCCAGGCACACCACCTAAAGTGGACAAGAAGATACAGAACATCCAGACCATGGGAAAACCTGGGTAGCCACAGGCACTCCAGAGGTTTTTTTAGCGCCAGGAAGGAAAAAAAGATGGCAGGAAATGACAGAAATCGTACACCAACTTTGATCATTTCTGGAATGGAATCACAGTTGATGGCCTCCACTCCAAAACAACAGATATTTGTGCCAGGAAAAAAGACCCCCCTTCCATACCACTAATACCACCAATCCGACGACATTCATCTTTGCAAATATACAGGGTCTAAAGCCAGCAACAACAAAATACCTTTCATCCGTGGACTGCTTACAGAGTCAAACGCAATGTTCGCGGTTTTCACAGAGACCCACATAAAGGACCACTTGGACAATGAAATATGGATCCCGGGTTACGACCTATACAGATGCGACAGAGTGAACAGGCAAAGGGGAAGTTTTAGCACTAAAGATCGAGAATCAAAACCTGGTCATTGTGGTTGTATACAAGCCTCTGGATGCAACGTCCCAACAATTCCAGGAACAGCTTTCGAAAATTGACCACTGTCTGGAAAATCTTCCAGCTCCTGCCCCCAACATCTCCTGGGGGATTTCAACCTAAGGTACCTAAAATGGAGGAATATAGCAAATAATGTTGAAGCAGAGATAACACCAGGAGGCAGCTCAGATGAAAACTCGTACACTCACGAGCTTTTAAATCTCTGCACCAAATTGACCTTAAACCAGCTAATAATAGAGCCTACAAGATTGGAGAATACACTGAACCTCATCTTCACTAACAATGATGATCTGATACGAAATGTCACCATATCAAGATCACAACATAATAGAGGTTCAGACATGTATGTGCGGGGCCCCAGACTGACAAAATGTGATCAGTCACGAGGGAGCCTTCACCAAATTCAACTTCAATAACAAAAACATAAGGTGGGACCAAGTAAACCAAGTCCTAAATGATATAAACTAGGAAGATAGCCTAAGCAACATGGATCCCAATCTATGTCTAGAACAAATTAACTCTGTGACACTCGAGGTATGCTTAAGTAATATTCATTTAAGGAAAAGGAGATGTAAATTAGAAAGAGAAAGGCGCTCCCTACACAGGCGAAGGTAAAGAATAACAGAGCGGCTAAAAGAGGCCAATATATCTGCAATACGTAGGGAGACACTGGTCAGAGAGATAGCAAACATTGAACTAAAGCTAAAGGAATCTTACATACAGGAGTCAAAAAACGCGGGAAGAACTAAAAGCCATAAATGAAATCGAAAGAAACCCAAAGTATTTCTTTTCTTATGCCAAATCAAAGTCGAGAACAACATCCGTATTGGGCCCCTACTTAAACGAGATGGATCCTACACAGATGACAGCAAGGAAATGAGTGAGATACTTAAGTCCCAATATGACTCGGTTTATAGCGAGCCGCTAACCACACTGAGAGTCGAAGACCTAAATGAATTTTTTGAGAGAGACACAGAATTTGGTAGACACACACCTATCTGATATTATCCTGACGCCAAATGACTTCGAAAACGCAATAAATGACATGCCCATGCACTCTGCCCCAGGCCCAGACTCATGGAACTCTGTGTTCATCAAGAACTGCTTTTAACATCCTATGAAGAGGGAACATTGACACAGGGGTCGTCCCACAGCTGCTAAAAACAACAGACATAGTCCCACTCCACAAAGGCGGTCAGTAAAGCAATAGCAAAGAACTACAGACCGATAGCACTAACGTCCCATATTATAAAAATCTTTGAAAGGGTTCTAAGAAGCAAGATCGCCACCCATCTAGATACCCATCAGTTACACAACCCAGGGCAGCATAGGTTTAGAGCAGGTCTCTCCTGTCTGTCCCAACTATTGGACCACTATGACAAGGTCCTGGATGCTCTAGAGGACAAACAGAATGCAGATGTAATATACACAGACTTTGAAAAAGCCTTTGACAAGTGTGACCATGGTGTAATAGCGCACAAAATGCGTGACAAAGGAATAACAGGAAAAGTTGGTAGATGGATCTATAATTTCCTAACAAATACAACACAAAGAGCAGTAGTCAACAGAGTAAAGTCTGAGGCGGCTACAGTGAAAAGCTCTGTTCCACAAGGCACAGTACTAGCTCCCATCTTGTTCCTCATCCTCATATCCGACACAGACAGGGATATAAGCCACAGCGCCGTCTTCCTTTGCAGATGACACCCGAATTTGCATGACAAGTGTCCTCCATTAAAGACACCGTAAGACTCCAGGCGGACATCATCCAAATCTTTAAATGGGCCGCAGAAAACAATATGAAGTTCAATGATGGGAAATTTCAATTACTCAGATATGGAAAACGTGAGGAAATTAAAACTATGTCGGAGTATAAAACAAATTCCAACCACACAATAGAGCGAAAAACTAATGTAAAACACCTGGAAGTGATCATGTCAGATCTCACCTTCAAAGACCATAACATTGTATCAATCGCATCTTCTAGAAAAATGACAGGATGGATAATGAGAACCTTCAAAACCAGAGATGCCAAGCCCATGATATATATATATATATATATATATATATATATATATATATATATATATATATATATATATATATATATATAGTCGTGCCGATTAGGTAAAACTTGCGATTTTGGCTTAAATAGCAACGCTCACCTTGCCATATAAGACAAGTGAAAATTTGTGTATGCAATAATTTCGCCAAAATCATTCTGAACATAACGAAAAAAATATATTTCATTGTGTTTGTTTATTATTAAAT
The DNA here is from genome assembly GCA_009830355.1 of Cherax destructor. Classification (NCBI taxonomy): domain Eukaryota; kingdom Metazoa; phylum Arthropoda; class Malacostraca; order Decapoda; family Parastacidae; genus Cherax; species Cherax destructor. The sequence goes on along the minus strand of WNWK01015765.1, from coordinate 13,022 downwards.
TAATGTTAACGTATCTAAAATATATTTAGTTGGGTTAGGCTAAATTAAATTGCGCTTGTTGTACTAAGGTTAGGTAGGTTTTCAAAGTTTCTCTTGGTACAAAATTATAAATTCTTACATTAACATAAATGAAAAAATATATCTTTAAACGTATAAGAGAAAATTTTAGAAAGGACTTAATTTTAGATGAGTTCTTGCTAATTGACCAGTTTTACCTAATCGGCACGACATATATATATATATATATATATATATATATATATTATATATATATATATATATATATATATATATATATATATATATATATATATATATATATATATATATATATATATATATATATATATATATATATATATATATATATATATATATATATATAATATATATACAATTTATCTACAGCTCTTACAGTAAAAAATCCTCAAATTAAAATCTTAATATGTTTTAGTTTGTGTTAAATTTAAGGATCGGCACATCATGCTCTTCACCCTCCCCCCATGTTTTCTCATCCATTAATGAAATTAAAATTCTGGAAACTTAATCATTTTGATAACACATATGTCCACTTACCCTAATATAATAGCCTTATTATATTCATTGGCCAACGCTAAACCAGCAGGGGTCATACAACGCATGGGAAAAGGGAGGTAATCAGGTTTGATTCGAGGAAGAGTAGGGTAGCTCGAGTTCTCTGGATCAAAAACCTTCATCAGCATTAAGGCGCCTATTCTCTGTCTTGCTTCATGTACTACTGTATTGTAGACCTATTTGAAAAGTGAAAACAAATGAAAAATGAACTTTATTTTCTAATTGAGAAAACAAAAGCTACAAATACAAATACGTAGTTACAAAAACAATTGTTACAAAAAGGACAAAGTATCTGGAAAGTTACTAAATTATGCAGAGCGTTTTTTTGTGCATGACAAAACTATGATTTATACTAGACTATGACTTATCATTATGACTTAGAAACAATAAAATATATAACAAAAATAAAAAAGATAAAAAATGGAACAAGGTTTGGATTGCCTAAAAATTAACATTAGTGGATGTGAAGGCATAGGAACAGCAGACTAAACTGGCAGTCAGTTCTGGAAAAACAAATAATTCGGTGGCCAAAATAGGCGGTGACAGTAGCACATGAACATTGATGTTTGTCACGATAGGTGATATTTTCATTAATTATTTACATTTATTATTGTTGTTGTAGGTTCGCCGGTACATCCGGCCCGGGTCTTCTCCAAATTATTATTATTTGGCGGTTTGAATTTTGAATGGTAGATGCATCTAAACCGGGTGATAACTTTTGGGTTTAGGTTGTACAGCAGCGAATTTGCCAATTTAGTAACATAGGTAACAAACATATTATTGTTGTTTTTGTGCGATAGCTGGAGAATGTATTTTCTGGTCGGCTATGCACAGAAGCCCTCCAAACTTTCCTCAGCACTGGTGAACATCCCTCCAGATGGATCGAAAAAACTGGAACCGACCTCCGCATGAATCAGATACATGATCTGTGGCAAGTAAGGCAACAGCGGCACTTCTCCGCTCCATGGAATATTACCCCATTCCAAACTACCATCCCTCCATTTCCCCCCAAACTACTTCTTAAATCACAACTAAAGCTTCGCCTTGAAGCCAAACATGATGCCTTAAACTGTATTGATAATTTAGCCAAACAGCACACTCTCTCACAAATTATTTACGTTGATGGTTCTGTTCACCAATCCACTGGTGCAGCTGGTAGTGCTGCTGTTGTCATACAGAGTGATGGCTCTCTTAAAGAAATTGGAGCACGCATCAATAACTGGGCCTCTACCCTTCAGACAGAACTGTTTGCCATACTCCTTGCACTCAAATGCGTCCATGTATCTAAAGTTAACTCTCTAATTGTAACTGATTCTCTGTCATCCATAAATGCTCTCAACTCATCAAGTATAACTTGTAGCATGCTCGTGTCAGAAGCCAGGCACAGGTATGGTAGGATTCTGGATAGTAGAGTCAGAGTGCACATGCTGTGGATTCCATCTCACATTGGTCTTCAGATGCATGATAGAACTGATAAATTGGCTAAGTTTTATGCTTTCAAAGAGGGGATAGATTACAATCTTGGCTTGTCAGTTAGCAGTTTGAGAACAATAATACGAAAAGAACTTCAACTGAATTTTATTGACTTAAGACTCAGGAGTTTGACACCAGTCAGTCCATCTATCATCATCCTATCATGCAGGAGGAGCCACATGTCTATGGTGCATCAAACAAAATAAGCAGACTCTTGGATGTCACTACCGCCCGCCTCCGGCTGGGTTACAAGTATCTTTGGCAGGTTAAATCACCACCACCAGATGTAGACCAAACAAGATGTAAACTTTGCCAGTTGGATTATTGTCACACCCTGCGTCATTATGTACTGGAGTGCGATAAAATTAATGAATTCAGAGACTACTCATTCAGAAATGTTCAAGATATGTCAAAGTATTTTATCCACAGTGGTATATTACAGACCATTCTGGAAAAATACCCTGACTTTGCTCCCTGTAAATAAAGCATTGACACGTGTGTGTGTGTGTGTGTGTGTACATGTGTGTATGTGTATGTGTGTATGTATATACATGTATGCGTGTGTATGTGTATATATGTATGTGTATATGTATATGTGTGTGTGTGTGACCCAACAATTAAAATTTGCACCAATAACTCATTACAGTTGTGGCTGGGTGTAGACTAATAGATTGCTCATTGCTTTATAATTTGTTCATGAGTGCAACCATGTACAGACGTAAGTAAATTTACTTACATGATTCATTACCTTGTAACTAGTGAATTAATTACCATTGTACCTTGTTCAGCTATCAAAACTTTGGGGCCCAGTCTCTGGACCCTATATATACCTCTGTAATCTGCAAATACCTTTGTAACTTGTCATGATTGTGACCATCTGAGTAAATTACCTTTGTAACTTGCTCAGCTATCAAACTTTGAGGTCCAGTCCCTGGACCCATTATGTACCTCTGTAATCTTTTGACTACCGCCCACAGGATGGGTATGGGGTGCATAATAAAGATATCAAACTAAAACTTTCAAGCTTCTAGCCCTTATGTGTTTTTCTTCAAGTAACTTTCACACTTATTTTTGGGTTGTGCACATTTTATTTTACTAATTTTAATGAACAGATTAGTTCCAGTGCAATAACTCGAGAAAACTACTTCTGATCGGCTTTAAACTTAAAATGCTGATGTATTTTACTTAGTGAAAGATATGGATTGTTTTTGTTCAGTGTAAGTGTCAATCTGTCTATTTTATTAGTGAAATTGGTTAAATTTAAATACTGGTTTTCATCTGGCCTAACTCATGGTTCCTATCCCCGCCATCCATGGTAAAGTTTTGCCCATAGCTCGAGACTCCACCACCCGTAGTAAAACGTCTGGGGTCTACCGCCACCCGTGGTAAAACGTTTGGGGTCTATCGCCACCTATGGTAAAACGTCTGGAGTCTACCACCACCTGTGGTAAAACGTTTGGGGGTCTACCGCCACCTATTGTAAAACGTCTGTGGTCTACCGCCACCCGTGGTAAAACGTTTGGGGTCTACCACCACCTGTGGTAAAACGTTTGGGGTCTACCACCACCTGTGGTAAAACGTTTGGGGTCTACTGCCACCTATTGTAAAATGTCTAGGGTCTACCGCCACCCGTGGTAAAACGTCTGGGGTCTACCCATGGTAAGGATGTCTCAGCGTCACCCACGGTAAGGGTGGCACAAACACCGCCCCCACGGTAAGGGTGTTTTGATTATATAGTTGAGCTACAAGTGGAGAGGGGAGCAGGAATAGGAAGGGAGAAACGAAACTACAAAAGGGGGGACTACACAGGCATGAGGAACTTCCTACAAGACGTTCAGTGGGAGAGAGAATTGGCAGGAAAACCAGTAAAAGAAATGATGGAATATGTGACAACCAAATGCAAAGAGGCAGAGGAGAGGTTTGTCCCCAAGGGAAACAGAAGTAATGGGAAGACCAGAACGAGTCCTTGGTTCAGCCAGAGGTGTAGGGAGGCAAAAAGTAAGTGTAATAGAGAATGGAAAAAGTACAGAAGACAAAGGACCCAGGAAAATAAAGAGATTAGCCGAAGAGCCAGAAACGAATATGCACAGGTAAGAAGGAGGCTCAGCGACAATATGAAAATGATATAGCATCAAAAGTCAAGTCTGACCCGAAGCTGTTGTATAGCCACATCAGGAGGAAAACAACAGTCAAGGACCAGGTAATCAGGCTGAGAAAGGAAGGTGGGGAGTTCACAATAAACGACCAAGAGGTATGTGAGGAGCTCAACATGAGATTTAAAGAAGTATTTACACAGGAGACAGGAAGGACTCCAGGAATTCAGAATAGGGAGGTATACCAACAAGTGCTGGATGAAATACACACAACCGAGGAGGAGGTGAAGAAGCTGCTATGTGAACTCGATACCTCAAAAGCGGTGGGACCGGACAACATTTCTCCGTGGGTCCTTAGAGAGGGAGCAGAGATGTTGTGTGTGCCACTAACACAAATCTTCAACACATCCATTGAAACTGGGCAACTACCTGAGGCGTGGAAGATGGCAAATGTAGTCCCAATTTTTAAGAAAGGAGACAGACACGAGGCATTAAACTACAGACCTGTGTCACTGACGTGTATAGTATGCAAAGTCATGGAGAAGATCATCAGGAGGAGAGTGGTGGAGCACCTAGAAAGACACAAGCTTATAAACGACAACCAGCACGGTTTCAGGGAAGGAAAATCCTGTGTCACAAACCTACTGGAGTTTTATGACAAGGTAACAGAAGTAAGACACGAGAGAGGGGTGGATAGACTGCATTTTTTGGACTGCAAGAAGGCGTTCGACACAGTTCCTCACAAGAGATTAATGCAAAAGCTAGAGGATCAGGCACACGTAACAGGAAAAGCACTGCAATGGATCAGAGAATATCTGACAGGGAGGCAACAACGAGTCATGGTACGTGACGAGATGTCAGAGTGGGCACCTGTGACGAGTGGAGTTCCACAAGGGTCAGTCCTAGGACCTGTACTGTTTTTGGTATATGTGAATGACATAACGGAAGGGGTAGACTCAGAAGTGTCACTATTTGCAGATGATGTGAAGTTAATGAGAAGAATCAAATCAATCGAGGATCAGGCAGGACTACAAAGAGACCTGGACAGGCTGCAAGCCTGGTCCAGTAAGTGGCTCCTTGAATTTAACCCTGCCAAATGTAAAGTCATGAATATCGGGGAAGGGCAAAGAAGACCGCAGACATATAGTCTAGGTGGCCAAAGACTGCAAACCTCACTCAAAGAAAAAGATCTTGGGGTGAGTATAATACCGAGCACATCTCCTGAGGCACACATCAATCAGATAACTGCTGCAGCATACGGGCGGCTGGCAAACCTAAGAATAGCGTTCCAATACCTCACTAAGGAATCATTCAAGACTCTGTATACCATATACGTCAGGCCCATACTGGAGTATGCAGCACCAGTTTGGAACCCACACCTGGTCAAGCACGTCAAGAAATTAGAGAAAGTGCAAAGGTTTGCAACAAGACTAGTCCCAGAGCTAAGGGGATTGTCCTACGAAGAAAGGTTAAGGGAAATCGGCCTGACGACACTAGAGGACAGGAGGGTTAGGGGAGACATGATAACGACATATAAAATACTGCGAGGAATAGATAAGGTGGACAGAGACAAGATGTTCCAGAGAGGGGACACAGAAACAAGGGGTCACAATTGGAAGTTGAAGACTCCTATGAGTCAAAGGGATGTTAGGAAGTATTTCTTCAGTCATAGAGTTGTCAGGAAGTGGAATAGCTTAGAAAGCGACATAGTGGAGGCAGGAACCATACATAGTTTTAAGACTAGGTTTGATAAAGCTCGTGGAGCAGGGAGAGAGAGAGAGAGGACCTAGTAGCAATCAGTGAAGAGGCGGGGCCAGGAGCTATGACTCGACCCCTGCAACCACAAATAGGTGAGTACAAACACAGCCGCCCACGATAAGGGTGGCAAAAACACCGTTGCCCACAGTAAGGACGGCACAAACACCACCGCCCACGATAAGGGTGACACAAATACCGCCGCCCACGATAAGGGTGGCACAAACACCGCCACCCACGATAAGGGTGGCACAAATACCACCACCCACAGTGACACAAACACTGCCGCTCACGGCAAGAGTGACAAACACTTCCACCCACCATAACACAAAGTGTAGTAGTCAAGAGTAAAGTCTGAGGCGGCTACAGTGAAAAGCTCTGTTCCACAAGGCACAGTACTCTCTCCCATCCTGTTCCTCATCCTCATATCGGACATAGACAGGGATATAAGCCACAGTGTCGTGTCTTCCTTTGCAGATGACACCCGAATCTGTATGGCAGTGTCCACCGTTGAAGACACTGCAAGACTCCAAGCAGACATAAACCAAATCTTTAAATGGGCTGCAGAAAACAATATAAAGTTCAATGATGAGAAATTTCAATTACTCAGATATGGAAAACGTGAAGAAATTAAAATCTCATCAGAGTACAAAAAAATTTCCAACCACACAATAGAGCGAAAAACTAATGTCAAAGACCTGGGAGTGATCATGTCAGAGGCTCTCACCTTCAAGGACCATAATGCCGTAGCAATCGCATCTGCTAGAAAAATGGCAGGATGGATAATGAGAACCTTCAAAACCAGGGATACCAAGCCCATGTTGACACTTTTCAAGTCGCTTGTTCTATCTAGGCTGGAATATTGCTGCACACTAACTGCACATTTCAAGGCAGGTGAAATTGCTGACCTAGAAAATGTGCAGAGAACCTTCACGGCATGCATAACTGCAATAAACCACCTCAATTACTGGGAGAGATACATTATTATATACACGTGGAAAATTCTCGAGGGATTAGTACCAAACTTGCACACGAGAGTCACTCCCTACCAAAGCAAAAGGCTCGGCAGGCGATGTAGCATCCCCCCAATGAAAAGCAGGGGTGCCACTAGCACATTGAGAGACAACACAATAAGTGTCAGGGGCCCAAGACTGTTCAACTGCCTCTCAGCATACATCAGGGGGATCACCAACAAACCCCTGGCTGTCTTCAAGCAGGCACTGGATAGGCACCTAAATTCGGTACCTGACCAGCCAGGCTGTGGTTCGTACGTTGGACTGCGTGCGGCCAGCAGTAACAGCCTGGTTGATCAGGCTCTGATCCAACATGAGGCCTTGTTGCAGACCGGGCCGCAGGGGCGTTGACCCCTGGAACTCTCTCCAGGTATACTCCAGGTATAAGGGTGGGACAAACACCCCACCCACAATAAGGGTGGCACAAATACTGCAACCCACAGTAAGGGTGACAAAAACACCGGAATGTGGATTGTGAAGGACCTGCCTAGTATGGGCCAACAGGCCTGCTGCAGTGTTCCTCTTTTTTTGTTCTTAAAACACCGCCGCCCACGATAAGGGTGGTACAAGCACTGCAGCCCATAGTAAGGGTGGCACAAACACTGCCGCCCACGGTAAGGGTGGCACAAACACTGCCGCCCACGGTAAGGGTGGCACAAACACTGCTGCCCACGATAAGGGTGATACAAGCACTGCCACCCATAGTACGGGTGGCACAAACACTGCCACCCATGGTAAGGGGGGCACAAACACTGCCGCCCACGGTAAGGGTTGCACAAACACCGTCGCCCACAGTAAGGGTGGCACAAACACAGCCAACAGCGTAAGGGTGACAAAGTGTTGGGTGGTGTGAAAAAGTATTATTATTATATGAGCAAATCACCTGCAGGAGGTTTACAGGGCATTACCTGAATTATTACCTGCAAGTAATATGGTTGAGGTAAGTGGGACTTAAAGTCACAGTAGGTCACTGAACTGAAACTCCTTCGACTGCCCACTTCTTCACAACTTTCACAAAAATCAAGACCTGACATTAAATTAATGATTATAAAATTAACAGGTAGTAGGTTGGTAGACAGCAACCACTCAGGGAGGTACTACCATCCTGCCAGGTGACTGTGAAACAGAAACCTGAAACTGTTTTACATGATGGTAGGATTGCTGGTGTCTTTTTTCTGTCTCATAAACATGCAAGATTTCAGGTACGTCTTGCTACTTCTACTTACACTTAGGTCACACTACGCAAACATGTACACGTTTATTGTATACACACTCATCTGAGTTTTCTTTGATTTTATCTTAATAGTTCTTGTTCTTATTGCTTTTCCCTTTCATATCCATGGGGAAGTGGAATAAGAATCTTTCCTCCGTAAGCCATGCGTGTTGTAAAAGTCAACTAAAATGCCGGGAACAATGGGCTAGTAACCCCTTTTCCTGTATAGCTTACTAAAAAGAAGAAGTTTGATTTAGTTGGACTTGAGTCCTGGAAATGGGAAGTACAATGCCTGCACTTTAAAGGAGGGGTCTGAGATAGTGACAGCTGGGAGGGACTTTTCTCAGCTGTAGTATCTGAGCTCCTCTGCAAAGACAGTGATTATGTATGAGTGTGGTGAAAGTGTTGAATGATGATGAAAGTTTTTTCTTTTTGGGGATTTTCTTTCTTTTTGGGTCACCCTGCCTCGGTGGGAGACGGCCGACTTGTTGAAAAAAAAAAAAAAAAAAAAAAAATTTAAAACCAGCTATTCTGGTACACTGACGTTTAGTGGACTGTATAGGATTAGGCTTGCTGGGAACAACAAATATAATTGGTATTAACACTTACCATTTAATTACTGGAAGTCAATGCTGATGGAACACACCCTAACTTTACCCTAGCAAATAGGATTTACGAAGGCCAACGCACAAACTACTGTACATTATGGGTAATTGTCACTTAGCTAAGGTGTGTTGTTGGGAAGGATTCATTGAAGTCCTCTATTTTCGTTCTCCACGCGCAATTCTTGAGGTCCCACAAATTTCCTGTCCCAATTCTTCAGCAGGGGACATTAACACGAATTCCTATTACAAATTCAAGATGAAAAAAAACCCAATTTGGCTCGGAAGACGCCGGATTATTAGCTGAAATTTCCACGACAACCAGTGTTCACACATTCAAAATGGCATCTCCCTCCCCGGTGTCCCTACTGACTGTTTCACACCCTACCTTCACTTAAAATTTCTCGAAGGGTCCAAACAGCATCATATTTTATTACACAATTATTGTATTATTCATTCATATGTTCTACATTTAAGAAATTATGTAAAAAATTTCCACAGGTGGTATGAGCACTGCAGCCTATAGTTTTTAATAACATGGCCATGAACAAGGCACTCAAGGCTCACCTTCCCTGTATTGCTTTATGCATAGTGAGAAGCTCTAAACTCATAAGGGTTTGGACCTGATTTCTCCCTGGATGATTATTATCATTATACAATTATAATCAAGGGGAAGAGCTAAACCCATAGGATTATACAGCACTTGTGGGGGGGAGGGTGATGTGGAAGATATTCAAGCTTAATTCAGGAAACTGGAGCATAGATCTAATTCCCTAGATTAAGAGCCCCTCACCAGCATCAAGGAACCTTCCTTGAGGGGTCTCCTCGGATGAGTTCTGTAACAAAACTTTAGTGGCCTAAAATTTTGGACTTACATGTACAGTGGAACCCCGGATTTTGTACTTAATCCATTCCAGAAGGGCGTTCTAAATCAGAAGTGCGAAAACCGAAAACCGAAGTAATATTTTCCATAAGAAATAATGTAAATAAAATTAATCTGTTCCAGATACCCAAAAATATTCACAAAAAAAATAATTTTTTAATGAATGACTAATAGTTTTACATACAGAAAACAATGATAAATAAATATAAACATTACATACCTTTATTGAAGACTCTTGTTGCATATTGAAGAAGGCGAGGAGGGGAGAGGGAGTTGAAGTTATTGTTTGGAAGGGGAATCCCCCTCCATAAGGATTTTAGGTATCAACCCTCTCTGGGGTTACTTCCCTTCTTTGTCTTTTACTGGCACTAGGACCAGTTTGAGTCACTGGACCCCTGTCGCACAAAAAAACTGTCCAGAGAGCTCTGTTTCTGGCATCTCTTTAAGATTTGCCTGAAGTGGGACAAGGTTTTGTCACTGAACACGTTGCAGATATGGCTTGTTTCAGCTTGGTCAGGGTGATATTTTTCAACAAAACTTTGCAACTCATTCCACTTTGCACACATGTCCTTAATCACTGAAGAAGGCACCTTCTCCCCTCTCTCTTCCTCCTCCTCTGAAGCAATTTCCGCAGCTGAAGTCTGTTGCTGTTCCAGTTGAAGGTCTTGCAGCTCTTCAGTGGTTAGCTCTTCCCTGTGGTCCTCCACCAACTCTTCCACATCCTGGCCACTCACATCCAACCCCATGGACTTCCCCAAAGACACAATACATTCCACAACAGGCATAGGGTCGACAGGGTCAGCCTCAAACCCTTTAAAATCTTTGTCGAGGACACATTCTGGCCACAATTTTCTCCAAGCATAATTCAAAGTCCTGGAAGTCACTTTTTTGCCAAGCCTTACCTATAAGGCTTATGCAATGGAGGATACTGAAGTGATCCCTCCAGAACTCTCTTAGGGTCAATTCAGTCCGAGGTCACTTCAAAGCACCTTTGAAACATTGCTTTGGTGTAGAGTTAGGAAGTCCCTAAACAATTGATCTTCCAAATCTGAAGGATGAGCAGAAGCATTGTCTAGTACCAGGAGTCACTTGAGTGGCAATTTATTTTCCAGGAGGTATTTTTTCACACTCGGGCCAAACACTTCATGGACCCAGTCAATGAAAATTTGCCTCGTGACCCATGCCTTATTATTAGCTTTCCACATCACACACAATTTACTCTTGGCAACATTGTTTTTCTTGAACACTCTGGGATTTTCAAAGTGATACACCAGTAAAGGCTTCACTTTGAAATCCCCACTAGCGTTACCACAGAACAAAAGAGTTAGCCTATCCTTAATAGGCTTGTGTCCTGGCAGTGCCTTTTTCTCCTTCGTGATGTAGGTCCTCTTTGGCATTTTCTTCCAAAAGAGGCCTGTTTCGTCACAACTGAACACTTGTTGGGGGAGGACTTCTTCAGCCTCTACGTATTCCTTGAATTCATCAACGAATTCTTGGGCCCCACGTTTGTTTGAACTTGCAGCCTCACCATGTCTTACAACACTGTGTTTGCCACTATGCTTCTTAAATCTGTCGAAGCAGCCTCTGCTGGCCTTAAATTCACTAACAGCAGCACTTGTTCCAGGCATTTTCTTTACGAGATCCTCATGTAACTGCCTTGCCTTTTTGGAAATGATCAACTCCACAACACTATCTCCCGCTAACTGTTTTTCATTGATCCACACCAACAACAACTTCTCCACATCTTCGATTGTTTGTGATCTCTGTTTTGTTAGCATATTCACCCCTTTCGCAACTTTAGCTTCCTTGATTTATATTTTCTTTGCCATGATGGAAAAGATTATTGATTTTGACTTCCCATGCATCCTGGCAAGCTCGGCTAAACATACGCCACTTTTGTATTTTTCTACAATCTCTTTCTTTAATTCTATCGTGTTTCTCAATTTCTTTACCAAAGGTCTGGCACTAGGAACTTTCTTTGGGCCCATGGTGTCTCATTTCGCAGTCACAATCAATAAACAAGCACAAAAATTGCGAAATATTTCGGATGAATGCTCACTTAACCAGTGACAAAGACAGACTGAGGTGGAGTCCTGGCGGGTGGACACGTCTGATACGTGCGATTCCCGGGACAAGGTCCGAAATTCGAAGCAAAATTTTGCACAAAAAAGTGTCTGAAATCCAAAATGTCCGATATCCAGTGTGTGCGAAATCCGTGCTTCCATTGTACTTTTTTTTTTAAGCAGAGCATGGAACCAGTCATTATCAAAATTGGCCCCATACACCGCACCTGAGTACCAGAGTCTATCAAGACTCCAGAGGACTCTCACACTGCACCAGTCTGAATCAAGACTCCTGAGGTCTCATACACTGCACCAGATTCTGTATCAAGACTCCAGAAGTCTCATACACTGCACCAGATTCTGTATCAAGAATCCAGAAGTCTCATACACTGCACCAGATTCTGCATCAAGACTCCAGGTCTCATACACTGCAGCAGTCTGTATAAAGATTCCAGGGGCCACATGCACTGCATCAAAAATTGAGGGGTATTAATAGGTATCACTGAAAAACGGGACCTGTAAGTGGTTACCAGAAACTTTTTTTGTTTTATCTTCAAACTTTTCATTTATATTTTGCTCTTAACATGGAGGCCTCATCCTACTGGCTTCAAATTTTCAACACTGGTGTACAGTAACTAGGCTAACATTCTAGGAACAATTGGCATGTGCATTTGCCCTATAACCTATAACCCATTCCCAGCATCCTGAAATGGCTCCATTAACTTCCAAAGTGCTCTAAAGCTTAATTAAAAAAAGGTGTTCCTAATTCAATAACAGCAGAGAGTGGAATTCAAGTGCGTAGTCACACATCTGACAATTTGACATGTATAATGGTGTGAAATTCTGATTTTCATTAAATCCTGTCATATATACGTATTTAAATCTACCCCTTCTGAAGGGCTTTAATATTTAATGGCTGATTCATCTTATGGCCATGATAATACCCCATTAAGTGTACATAGTGTGCTTGCAGATTTGTCACTGCACCAAAATTTTTTCATATTATTATTATTATAATCAAATAGAAGCGCTAAACCACAGGGGTTATACAGCGCTGCAGGTTATTGTAGGATGCAGGGAGAGTGGGTTGTAAGAGGGAGATGGACGATTAGTAGGGTATGGAGTGCAAGATGACGGTGGATAGTGCAGGGGAGGAGGGTAGCAAGAGATCGAGGTAGAAGGGACTGAGGGAGGTGCTAGAGGTATAATCTTCAGAGTTTGTGTAGTAAGTCAGTTTCTGTCAAAAAGTCAATGAGAGAGTCAGGATTAAAGGAGGGGCCATCTGCAAGAAGGAAGGTAAAGAAAGGGCCGCAGAGCGAAGACGCGTTGGAGG
>WNWK01015764.1:0-46814 GCA_009830355.1 Cherax destructor | reverse complement strand
TATGTTCAGTTTAAGGTAGTGTTACAAGTGTATGTTCTGTTTAAGGTAGTGTTACAAGTGTATGTTCAGTTTAAGGTAGTGTTACAAGTGTATGTTCAGTTTAAGGTAGTGTTACAAGTGTATGTTCAGTTTAAGGTAGTGTTACAAGTGTATGTTCAGTTTAAGGTAGTGTTACAAGTGTATGTTCAGTTTAAGGTAGTGTTACAAGTGTATGTTCAGTTTAAGGTAGTGTTACAAGTGTATGTTCTGTTTAAGGTAGTGTTACAAGTGTATGTTCAGTTTAAGGTAGTGTTACAAGTGTATGTTCAGTTTAAGGTAGTGTTACAAGTGTATGTTCAGTTTAAGGTAGTGTTACAAGTGTATGTTCAGTTTAAGGTAGTGTTACAAGTGTATGTTCAGTTTAAGGTAGTGTTACAAGTGTATGTTCAGTTTAAGGTAGTGTTACAAGTGTATGTTCTGTTTAAGGTAGTGTTACAAGTGTATGTTCTGTTTAAGGTAGTGTTACAAGTGTATGTTCTGTTTATAGTAGCTTTGGTATAATTTCAAAGTGCGATAAAATCATTATCTTTTACCTTAGTATCACATATTGACTTAGACAGGCGCCATACCATAGGCTTTAAAAACTAGTGGTACGTTGTTACTCCATAGCTGGTAGTTTAGGCTAATGATGGCACTCAATAAAGAAAGAAAATAATACCTTAATCTTAAGTCGGTGGCAAGTTAGAATGTCAGCCAGAGAGAACTGCAGGGAAGAGGAGGAACTACCAGCTAGCATGCTGAATATTACTGTTGCAATGAGCAACATGGATGGGAATGGGAACAATGCCATTAACGGTGTTTATCTTGGGGACAACCACGAAGTACAAACGTTGCAGTGATCAATTGCTTGCCAGGCTTACAACAACAATAGAGTTAATTAAGGAGAAGGGAAGAACCCTTGTTATATGTGGCATCGTGCATAAGGATTTAGTAATGAATGTATATCCCGGCAATTTGTATAAAGGACCGCGTAAACTGTGAGGGACATTTGAATACCCTCTGTACTCTACTGCAACTTTCCATGGTAACAAGCAAGCACTTGTATTACAACTTTTGTGAGGGATACTGGCTACTGTCTTGTTATTTGAAGCCCTGGCTATTGTCTTATCTGAAGCCCTGGCTGTTGTCTTATCTGAAGCACTGGCTACTGTCTTATTATCTGAAGCACTGGTTACTGTCTTGTTATTTGAAGCACTGGCTACTGTCTTGTTATCTGAAGCACTGGTTACTGTCTTGTTATCTGAAGCACTGGCTACTGTCTTGTTATCTGAAGCACTGGCTACTGTCTTGTTATCTGAAGCACTGGCTACTGTCTTGTTATCTGAAGCACTGGCTACTGTCTTGTTATCTGAAGCACTGGCTACTGTCTTGTTATCTGAAGCACTGACTACTGTCTTGTTATCTGAAGCACTGACTACTGTCTTGTTATCTGAAGCACTGGCTGTTGTCTAGTTATCTGAAGCACTGGTTACTTTCTTGTTATCTGAAGCACTGGCTACTGTCTTGTTATCTGAACCACTGATTACTGTCTTGTTATCTGAAGCACTGGTTACTGTCTTGTTATCTGAAGCACTGGTTACTGTCTTGTTATCTGAACCACTGACTACTGTCTTATTATCTGAAGCACTGGCTACTGTCTTGTTATCTGAAGCACTGGTTACTGTCTTGTTATCTGAAGCACTGGCTAGTGTCTTGTTATCTGAAGCACTGGTTACTGCTTGTTATCTGAAGCACTGGCTACTGTCTTGTTATCTGAAGCACTGGCTACTGTCTTGTTATCTGAAGCACTGACTACTGTCTTGTTATCTGAAGCACTGACTACTGTCTTGTTATCTGAAGCACTGACTACTGTCTTGTTATCTGAAGCACTGACTACTGTCTTGTTATCTGAAGCACTGGCTACTGTCTTGTTATCTGAAGCACTGGTTACTGTCTTGTTATCTGAAGCACTGACTACTGTCTTGTTATCTGAAGCACTGACTACTGTCTTGTTATCTGAAGCACTGGCTACTGTCTTGTTATCTGAAGCACTGGTTACTGTCTTGTTATCTGAAGCACTGACTACTGTCTTGTAATCTGAAGCACTGGTTATTGTCTTGTTATCTGAAGCACTGGTTACTGTCTTGTTATCTGAACCACTGACTACTGTCTTATCTGAAGCACTGACTACTGTCTTGTTATCTGAAGCACTGACTACTGTCTTGTTATCTGAAGCACTGGCTACTGTCTTGTTATCTGAAGCACTGACTACTGTCTTGTAATCTGAAGCACTGGTTACTGTCTTGTTATCTGAAGCACTGGCTACTGTCTTGTTATCTGAAGCACTGGGTACTGCCTTGTTATCTGAAACACTGGCTACTGTCTTGTTATCTGAAGCACTGGTTACTGTCTTGTTATCTGAAGCACTGTCTACTGTCTTGTAATCTGAAGCACTGGCTACTGTCTTATCTGAAGCACTGGTTACTGTCTTGTAATCTGAAGCACTGGCTACTGTCTTGTTATCTGAAGCACTGGCTACTGTCTTGTTATCTGAAGCACTGGCTACTGTCTTGTTATCTGAAGCACTGGCTGTTGTCTAGTTATCTGAAGCACTGGTTACTTTCTTGTTATCTGAAGCACTGGCTACTGTCTTGTTATCTGAAGCACTGGTTACTGTCTTGTTATCTGAAGCACTGGTTACTGTCTTGTTATCTGAACCACTGACTACTGTTTTGTTATCTGAAGCACTGGCTACTGTCTTGTTATCTGAAGCACTGGTTACTGTCTTGTTATCTGAAGCACTGGCTAGTGTCTTGTTATCTGAAGCACTGGTTACTGGCTTGTTATCTGAAGCACTGGCTACTGTCTTGTTATCTGAAGCACTGGCTACTGTCTTGTTATCTGAAGCACTAAGGACTGAATGGTACGAACGGCACTGAATCTACAATGGACTGAATAGTACTGAAGTGACTGAAGTATGTCAAGTTGACTGAAGGTCTACAAGGTGACTGAAGGTACTAGGAGAGCTAAAAGGTCTACAATGGACTGAAGGGTGCTAGGAGACTGAAAGGGTACTAGGAGACTGTAGTGCTACAAGGTGGACTGAAGGTCTACAAGGTGGACTAAAGGTGCTAGTAGGACTGAAGAGTGCTACAAGTGGACTGAAGGTGCTAGGAGGACTAAGGTGCTAGGAGACTGAAGGTGCTACAAGGTGGACTGAAAGTCTAGAAAACTGAAGGGTTTACAAAGGTGAACTGAGGGTGTTACAAGGTGGACTGAAGGTACTACAAGGTGACTGAAGAGCTAGAAAGACTGAGAAGGTTTACAAGGTAGGACTGTAAGGGTTTACAAGGTGGACTGAAGGGTGCTACAAGGTGGACTGAAGAGGTGCTAGAACGACTGAAGGTGCTACAAGGTGGACTGAAAGGTGCTACAGGTGGACTGAAAGTGCTACAAGGACTGAAGGTACTAGGACTGAAGGTGTTACAAGGTGGACTGAAGAGGTTTACAAGGTGGACTGAAGGTCTACAAAAGTGAAAAGTGCTACAAGACTGAAAGGTGTTACAAGTGGACTGAAAGGTGTTACAGGAGACTGAAAGGTGTTCAAGGTGACTGAAGGTCTACAAGGTGGACTGAAAGGGTGCTACAAGGGTGACTGAAGAAGGTTTGCAAGGTGAACTGAAGGTGTTACAAGGTGGACTGAAAAGGGTGTTACAAGGTGGACTGAAGGATGCTACAAGTGATGAAGTGTTACAGTGACTGAAAAGGTGTTACAAGGTGGACTGAAAGGGTGTTACAAGAGTGAGACTGAAGGGTGTTACAAGGTGAGACTGAAGACAAGGTGGACTGAAGTGCTACAAGCTGGACTGAAGGTGTTACAAGGTGGACTGAAGGACAAGGTGAGACTGAAGAGTGCTTAAGGTGGACTGAAAGAGTGTTTACAATGGACTGAAAAGGTGCTACTAGGAGAGACTGAAAGGTATTACAAAGGTGGACTGAAAAGGTATTACAACAAGTGGACTGAAAAGAGTGTTGCAAAGTGACTGAAAGGTTCTACAAAGGTGAGACTGAAAGGTGTTACAAGGTGGACTAAAAGGTGTTACAAGTGACTGAAAGGTATTACAAGTGGACTGAAAGGTGTTATAAAAGTGGACTGAAAGGTGTTACAAGGTGACTGAAAGGTGTTACAAGGTGACTGAAGGGTGTTACAAGGAGACTGAAAGGTTACAAGGTGAGACTGAAAGGTACTACAGAGGAACTGAAAAGGTTTACAAGAGACTGAAAAGGTTACACAAGAGACTGAAAAGGTTTACAAAGGACTGAAGAGTCTACAAGGTAGACTGAAAGGTGCTACAAGAAACTGAAGGTTTACAAGAACTGAAGAGGTGACTACAAGGAGAGACTGAAGGTTATTCACAAAGAGACTGAAAGAGTGTTCACAGGACTGAAAGGTGTTACAAAGGTGAGACTGAAGGTGTTACAAGTGACTGAAGGTGCTTCACAAGGAATGAAGGTTTACAAGGAGGACTGAAAGGTTACAAGGGACTGAAAAGGTGCTACAAGTGAGACTGAAAAGGTGTTACAAGGAGGATGAAAAGGTGCTACAGGAGACTGAAGGTATACAGTGAGACTGAAGGGTATTACAAGGAGACTGAAAGGTGCTACAAGGAGGACTGAAAGGTGCTACAGAGGACTGAAAGGTGTTACAAGGAGACTGAAGGACAAGGACTGAGGTGCTACAAGAGACTGAAGGAGTGCTACAAGGAGACTGAAGAGGTGCTACAGGAGAGACTGAAAGGTGCTACAAGGAGGACTGAAGAGTGTTACAAGGAGACTGAAGAAGTGCTACAAGGAGACTGAAAGAGTGTTACAAGAGTGACTGAAGGGTGCTACAAGGAGACTGAAAGGTTTACAAGAGACTGAAGGTGTTACAAAGAGGACTGAAAGGTGTACAAGAGGACTGAAAGAGTGCTACAAGAGACTGAAGGGTTTACAAGGAGACTGAAGGTGTTACAAGGAGGACTGAAGGTGTTACAGAGGACTGAAAAGGTGCTACAAGAGTGACTGAAAGGTGCTACAAGTGAGACTGAAGGGTATTACAAGGACTGAAGGTTACAAGGACTGAAGGGTGTTACAAGGAGACTGAAGAGGTGTTACAAGAGGACTGAAAAGGGTTACAAGGAGACTGAAGGTGTTACAAGGAGGACTGAAAGGTGTTACAAGGAGGACTGAAAGGGTGTACAAGAAGGAACTGAAAGGTGCTACAAGAAGGACTGAAAGGTTTACAAGAGACTGAAAAGGTATTACAAGGAGGACTGAAAGGGTGTTACAAGGGAACTGAAGGTGCTACAAGGAGGACTGAAGGTCTACAAAGGAGACTGAAAGGTACTACAAGGAGGACTGAAGGGTGCTACAAGGAGGACTGAAGGGTGCTACACGGAGGACTGAAGGGTGCTACACGGAGGACTGAAGGGTGTTACAAGGAGGACTGAAGGGTGTTACAAGGAGGACTGAAGGGTGCTACAAGGAGGACTGAAGGGTGCTACAAGGAGGACTGAAGGGTGCTACAAGGAGGACTGAAGGGTGCTACAAGGAGGACTGAAGGGTGTTACAAGGAGGACTGAAGGGTGTTACAAGGAGGACTGAAGGGTGCTACAAGGACTGAAGGGTGCTACAAGGAGGACTGAAGGGTGCTACAAGGAGGACTGAAGGGTGTTACAAGGAGGACTGAAGGGTGCTACAAGTAGGACTGAAGAGAACTACAAGGAGAAATAATGTAGCCATCTGTGTCGGGAAAAAAAATGAATTTTCTACATTAATATTTTTTATAAATTCTAAAACGTTGAGTTTTTAATTTAGTGAGAGATAAGAGTTGGTCCACTCCCCCCCCCCTTGTCTCTCATAAACATACGTATTGTTGCGATGTTCTAAATGTTTCAAGACATACAACGTATATTGGCTGGGTTTATATCTACGTCCAGTGTATACTGACTAGAGTTCTTTATTTGATAAGTTTTAATGTTAATACCTTTTTGAGGTAGTGTGTAAATGTTGGTAGTAAAGGTAATATGTTAAGCCACTTGATACAATCCATTGTTTAGGTTTTTACGGTGTGAGAGACACTGTTGATGCTCACTTGAGGCGCCTCAACCACGGCGCCAACACTCCACTCATCAAAACTGTCTTCAACACATTGTTAAATTTATACATTTAAATAAGGATCTATTTGTAACTGCCGCCTCCCCATATATGATTACTACACCTCTGCTTTTATAGACGGTAATTTACATCGTCTATCTTTCCTTCTGTTCTCTTAAACACTCACCTACCATCGAAGATATTTGTTCATAATATTCCACTGTACAGACTACAAGTGCCGTAAACACTATTATCTTACGTTTGGCATCTCTTTTTTGTTTTGTTTTGAAGGTTTTGTTTCTCAGCAGTTGATCGTATCATTAGTGCTGCTTAAAAAGATCTGAGATGGTTACTTACATTCCTTTTTCACTCTATTAATTAAGTTTGATTTTATTTGGAACTCTCTTCCAGTTTTCATTTCATATAATTTTCCATGGTCGAGTAGGTGAATTTATGGTGGTCTGATAGTATATTGCTTTGTGTGGCCGACTGGAAGACTTGGTTTACATGGGCTTGCAGGTTTACTGTGGCCTCCAGGGATATCACTTGTATGCAATTCTACTCTGGTTTATGTTGCTGGGTTATGATTTGTATCCGTGTCTGCCATCAACAAGAAATACAATTGGTTATTAATATATACTGTTTGTTATTATTACACCATGATCACAGTATATATTACAACTGTATTTTGCTAATCTTGCAGTGCATCTACACCCATGTAATTGTCTAGCACTTGTGTGTGTGTGAGAGAGAGAGAGAGAGAGAGAGAGAGAGAGAGCAGCTTACTGCTGTAGACACATACCTTTGAAAAGTTTTAATACTCTCGACGGCCGGCCATGGGCCAGGCTCGTCTGGTGCTTGCCTAGTCAACCAGGCTGTTGCTGCTGGAGGCTCGCTGCCTGGTTGATCTGGCACCTGGTGAAGATACTTGTCCAATTTCATGTTGCTCTGGCATGTGTAAATGTGCTTACCCATAGTAAAGTCGCATTTAGAGTATGTCACACAGTTCTGCTTTCAGTATTATAGTCTGACTTTAAATTATGTGAAAAACTTATGAAGATAGATTAAAAGAAATATTTTAATGTTATATTCTCTTAAAAGGCCTAGTATGAAGAGCCCATGAGTATGTTGAAAGTGTAGAGCTGCATGAAGGGTATGCATGAAGGGTATGCATGAAGGGCATGCATGAAGGGTATGCATAAAAAATATATAAATAAGATTTAGAAACTGTTCTGGTTGAAGCTCTTAATAATTGACTTAGATAATCTCGGGTTTTAAAATAACTTGTTGGAAATAAAATTGTGAATGACTGGAAGAAGCTAGGAAGTAGCGTCATTTATGTTTATAAAATAAGTTAGATATGCGGCCAGCAGTGTCAGTGGTACCTGTCTGGCACCTAACACTGACTACTGCAGCACAGCCTTGTATTGTGCTTTAAAACCAGAGAGTAAACACTAGAGTGAAACCAGGGAGTAGTGGGACGCAAAAAAGGAAAAGTATTAAGAGAGAAAGGAGAGAGAGAGAAAAAAATGGGGGGAGGGGAGAGATAAGGGAAGCAGCGAGAAAGACAGAAAACCAGAGGGACTCAGGAGGGAACATGAGAGGGATTGTGAGAGGCAGCAGTGAGGGGAAAATGATGGACGGGAGGCTGAGAGGGAGAAGTGAAGGGGCTTAGTTGTCGTTATTAGTAATGGAAGACCTGGCAACGAGTGTGGTTAATGAGCAACGAGTGTGGTTAATGAGCAACGGCTGTACGGGAAGACTGCTGGAAAGGGTACTGGGAGCTGAGGAAAACTGGTGGGGCTGGAAAGTCTTTTAGGGGCTGGATAAAGGTGCCGGAGGACGGGGAAATGTGCTGGGGGCTGGATAAAGGTGCCGGAGGACTGGGAAATGTGCTGGGGGCTGGATAAGAGTGCTGGGGGCTGGATAAGAATACTGGGGGCAGGATAAGAGTAGTGGGAGCTGGATAAGAGTACTTGTAGCTGGATAAGACTGCTGGGGGCTGGATAAGAATGTTAGGGGCTGAACAAGAGTGCTAGGGCCTGGAGAACGTTCTGGGGGTTCAGAAAAAGTTGCTGGTGGCTAACGAAGAGTTCTTTCTGCCTTGCTGGGGGTTGCGGAAGGGTGGTGGCAGCTAGTGTACTAGAGGGTCCGAGGGTTGGGGAAGGGTTCTGCGGACTGGGGGTTGGGGAATGGTGGTAGGTGCTGTTGGCTCGGGAAGGGTGCTAGGGTGTGGGGGTTGGGGGAAGGGTTGCTGGGGCTGGGAAGGCTCCTGCAACATCTGTGTGCACACCATGTGCATTTTGTTTGTGTTCCATGAATGCAAGATTGTCATAATGGTGCAGCAACTGTGAGAGGCAGGAGCGACCCGCACTAAGCCATGCTGCCCTGGATGCTGCAGCAAGTGTTGTGATTCATTGTTTTTAACATTATTGCTTCTCAGAACTCCTTTAAAGATTTTGATAATGTGGGACGTCAGTGTTATTAGTCTGTAGTGTCGTGTGAGTGCTTCGCTGCTACCTAGGAGGAGTGAGGCTGGTTTATTATGACTGTGAGGTAACTCTTGTGTCCTGGGTGTTCAATACAGACGACACCTGCAAGAATAAGGGACTGGATCACCGTCTATCTGCACTTGTACTGTCTCCAGTGTTATAATCGGGTGTATTGTAGTGAAACAGCTGCTACACAGGTGACGCGTCACCACAGTAAAGGTACTTAAGTGACGCTCGTGTCTTATTTATCAGGTTCTCTCTTCATAGCATGCTTAAGGTAACTCATGTTTTTCTTTTTTGTAATGTTTGATGAATATAGAGTTGAGGAGTTAGGTCCTGGGGCAGCAACCAGGTCTCACTTCAGCAGTAGTAAACATCAACCATTCCTCGTGAGTCAGGTCCTGGGGCACCAACCAGGTCTCACTTCAGCAGTGGTAAACATCAACCATTCCTCGTTGAGTCAGGTCCTGGGGCAGCAACCAGGTCTCACTTCAGCAGTGGTAAACATCAACCATTCCTCGTGAGTCAGGTCCTGGGGCACCAACAAGGTCTCACTTCAGCAGTTATAAACATCAACCATTCCTCGTGAGTCAGGTCCTGGGGCAGCAACCCAGCCTCACTTCAGCAGTGGTAAACATCAACCATTCCTCGTTGAGTCAGGTCCTGGGGCACCAACCAGGTCTCACTTCAGCAGTGGTAAACATCAACCATTCCTCGTGAGTCAGGTCCTGGGGCAGCAACCAGGTCTCACTTCAGCAGTGGTAAACATCAACCATTCCTCGTGAGTCAGGTCCTGGGGCAGCAACCAGGTCTCACTTCAGCAGTGGTAAACATCAACCATTCCTCGTGAGTCAGGTCCTGGGGCAGCAACCAGGTCTCACTTCAGCAGTGGTAAACATCAACCATTCCTCGTGAGTCAGGTCCTGGGCAGCAACCAGGTCTCACTTCAGCAGTGGTAAACATCAACCATTCCTCGTGAGTCAGGTCCTGGGGCAGCAACCAGGTCTCACTTCAGCAGTGGTAAACATCAACCATTCCTCGTGAGTCAGGTCCTGGGGCACCAACAAGGTCTCACTTCAGCAGTTATAAACATCAACCATTCCTCGTGAGTCAGGTCCTGGGGCAGCAACCCAGCCTCACTTCAGCAGTGGTAAACATCAACCATTCCTCGTTGAGTCAGGTCCTGGGGCACCAACCAGGTCTCACTTCAGCAGTGGTAAACATCAACCATTCCTCGTGAGTCAGGTCCTGGGGCAGCAACCAGGTCTCACTTCAGCAGTGGTAAACATCAACCATTCCTCGTGAGTCAGGTCCTGGGGCACCAACCAGGTCTCACTTCAGCAGTGGTAAACATCAACCATTCCTCGTGAGTCAGGTCCTGGGGCAGCAACCAGGTCTCACTTCAGCAGTGGTAAACATCAACCATTCCTCGTGAGTCAGGTCCTGGGGCAGCAACCAGGTCTCACTTCAGCAGTGGTAAACATCAACCATTCCTCGTGAGTCAGGTCCTGGGGCAGCAACCAGGTCTCACTTCAGCAGTGGTAAACATCAACCATTCCTCGTGAGTCAGGTCCTGGGGCAGCAACCAGGTCTCACTTCAGCAGTGGTAAACATCAACCATTCCTCGTACATTATTTGTCGTCAGCTACTTGTGTTAGTCATCTGCGTGTTAGTACACGTTCTTTGTGACTAAACCTAGCGCAACCTAACCTGACCTGACCTAAATTAATATAATCTAATTTAAAATAATGACAATATGAAACATAAAATGATTGACGTCGCACAAAATATCAACCTCTGACGTTTTACAATAGGAAAGAATTGCGGGGCAAAATACATGGGCATGCTATCACTGGCTTGTATGTTCAGCCCTTAGCGCAGGCAGCAAGACTGTGCAGCCCTTAGCGCAGGCAACAAGACTGTGCAGCCCTTAGCGCAGGCAACAAGACTGTGCAGCCCTTAGCGCAGGCAGCAAGACTGTGCAGCCCTTAGCGCAGGCAGCAAGACTGTGTAGCCCTTAGAGCGGGCAACAAGACTGTGCAGCCCTTAGCGCAGGCAGCAAGACTGTATGTACTGCCCTTAGAGCAGGCAACAAGACTGTGTGTGCAGCCCTTACAGCAGGCAACAAGACTGTGCAGCCCTTAGAGCAGGCAACAAGACTGTGCAGCCCTTAGCGCAGGCAACAAGACTGTGCAGCCCTTAGCGCAGGCAACAAGACTGTGCAGCCCTTAGCGCAGGCAACAAGACTGTGCAGCCCTTAGCGCAGGCAACAAGACTGTGCAGCCCTTAGCGCAGGCAACAAGACTGTGCAGCCTTTAGCGCAGGCAACAACACTGTGCAGCCCTTAGCGCAGGCAACAAGACTGTGCAGCCCTTAGAGCAGGTAACAAGACTGTGCAGCCCTTAGAGCAGGCAACGAGACTGTGCAGCCCTTAGCGCAGGCAACAAGACTGTGCAGCCCTTAGCGCAGTCAGCAAGACTGTGCAGCCCTTAGCGCAGGCAACAAGACTGTGCAGCCCTTAGAGCAGGCAACAAGACTGTGCAGCCCTTAGAGCAGGCAACAAGACTGTGCAGCCCTTAGCGCAGGCAACAAGACTGTGCAGCCCTTAGCGCAGGCAGCAAGACTGTATGTGCAGCCCTTAGCGCAGGCAGCAAGACTGTATGTGCAGCCCTTAGAGCAGGCAGCAAGACTGTATGTACAGCCCTTAGAGCAGGCAACAAGACTGTGTGTGCAGCACTTAGAGCAGGCAACAAGACTGTGCAGCCCTTAGCGCAGGCAACAAGACTGTGCAGCCCTTAGCGCAGGCAACAAGACTGTATGTACAGCCCTTAGAGCAGG
The DNA here is from genome assembly GCA_009830355.1 of Cherax destructor. NCBI lineage: Eukaryota > Metazoa > Arthropoda > Malacostraca > Decapoda > Parastacidae > Cherax > Cherax destructor. Next base: position 35,328 of record WNWK01015764.1, on the reverse strand, counting down.
CAACAAAACTGTGTGTGCAGCCCTTAGCGCAGACAACAAGACTGTGCAGTTCTTAGCGCAGGCAACAAGAGTGTGCAGCCCTTAGCGCAGGCAACAAAACTGTGCAGCCCTTAGCGCAGGCAACAAGACTGTGCAGCCCTTAGCGCAGGCAGCAAGACTGTATGTACAGCCCTTAGCGCAGGCAACAAGACTGTATGTGCAGCCCTTAGAGCAGGCAACAAGACTGTATGTGCAGCCGTTAGAGCAGGCAACAAGACTGTATGTGCAGCCCTTAGCGCAGGCAACAAGACTGTATGTGCAGCCCTTAGCGCAGGCAACAAGACTGTATGTGCAGCCCTTAGCGCAGGCAACAAGACTGTATGTGCAGCCCTTAGCGCAGGCAACAAGACTGTATGTACAGCCCTTACAGCAGGCAACAAGACTGTATGTGCAGCCCTTAGCGCAGGCAACAAGACTGTATGTGCAGCTCTTACAGCAGGCAACAAGACTGTATGTGCAGCCCTTAGCGCAGGCAGCAAGACTGTATGTACAGCCCTTAGAGCAGGCAACAAGACTGTGTGTGCAGCCCTTAGAGCAGGCAACAAGACTGTGCAGCCCTTAGAGCAGGCAACAAGACTGTGCAGCCCTTAGCGCAGGCAACAAGACTGTGCAGCCCTTAGCGCAGGCAGCAAGACTGTATGTGCAGCCCTTAGCGCAGGCAGCAAGACTGTATGTGCAGCCCTTAGAGCAGGCAGCATGACTGTATGTACAGCCCTTAGTGCAGGCAACAAGACTGTGTGTGCAGCACTTAGAGCAGGCAACAAGACTGTGCAGCCCTTAGAGCAGGCAACAAGACTGTGCAGTTCTTAGCGCAGGCAACAAGACTGTGCAGCATGGGAGAAACTAACGTTACATTCTCAGTGCAGCATGGGAGAAACTGACGTTACATTCTCAGTGCAGCATGGGAGAAACTGACGTTACATTCTCAGTGCAGCATGGGAGAAACTGACGTTACATTCTCAGTGCAGCATGGGAGAAACTGACGTTACATTCTCAGTGCAGCATGGGAGAAACTGACGTTACATTCTCAGTGCAGCATGGGAGAAACTGACGTTACATTCTCAGTGCAGCATGGGAGAAACTAACGTTACATTCTCAGTGCAGCATGGGAGAAACTGACGTTACATTCTCAGTGCAGCATGGGAGAAACTGACGTTACATTCTCAGTGCAGCATGGGAGAAACTGACGTTACATTCTCAGTGCAGCATGGGAGAAACTGACGTTACATTCTCAGTGCAGCATGGGAGAAACTGACGTTACAAATGTTACGCTGCGCACATCTATAATATGTAAAGTTCTGAAAAATAATTGTTAGGGAGAGCTTATAAAAGCACCGTGAGAGGAGAGAATGTGTCAGGAAGAACCATCATAGTTTCAGTGATAGGAAGTTAGGATTCTGTGACGCAGTTGTAAATAGAAAATGACAGTGGTGCTCGGTGAACCACATCTGTCTCGTTTGAAAAAAAATAATCGCATCCCGCCAGGAATTAATGTCCGAGGCAAAAAAAGAATTGAAAGGTGTTAAATGAAATAGCAGTGATGTTGATGGAAGGAGAGAAAGTTAATGAAGGAGAATGTGAAGTGTGAGAGCATCACAAGATTTAGTAGAGCGGCTTCTACCATGTGTGATCAACCATGATAGTGATTCATACAGTGGGATGGGGAGTGTTCCTGTGTGATGACTGTGCAACTAATGTCAAGGACAAAAACAGTGGAGGACAAAACTGTATTCCATGGAGACGTGGAGGCCAGGGAGGTGATCAGATACAGTTACTGGAGGTATTGCCAGCAGGTGCAAGGTAACGAGGATCAGAGAGGAAGATAGAAGACCACACATCTGGCCCATAATAGAGTAAGAAGTGCCACCTTGCAATTCACACATGCAAAAATTTTGAGAAGGTTTGAAGGTTTGCAACAAAATTATCCCAGAGTTTACAGGACTTGATCACGAGTCATTCACGACTTAAAAAATTCTGCTAGGAATTGATAGAACAAAGACTTGTCAGTTAGAAAGAGAGGACCAAAAATGAAAGGAGAGCCACAGATGAAAGCTGAAGATATAGAAAACATTAAGGATGTCAGAGTCTTCAAAAGGAGGCATGACTAATTCCCGGGCAAGAAGAATGACCTACAACCGAAGAGTAAAGGATCTGAATCTTAATACTCTGTAAGGGGTGAACCAGAACAGACATGATTACGACGTGCAAAATACCATAGGGCAGAGAGAGACTTTGAAAGCAGGGAACCAGGAACAAGGGGCCATATATGAGACGAAAGGAGGTTAGGGAGCATTTCTTCAGTTTGAGGGAGGAAGGATATGGATGACGTAGTAATGGAAGTAGAGACCGTACACAATTTTTAAGTGTAGGCATTATAGGGGGCCATGAGGCCAGACACGGTGCGACACTTTGTGAATAGTAAAGAGAAAGGTCCGGGAGCCCCTGCAGCCACAGCCAGGTGATTGTCTCGGGATGCCACTAAAGCTTATTAAAGCCCACTTGAAGTAGTTTCATAAGCTGTCTGGAACCTTTAAAACACAATTAAGTGTACACAGACTCAGGGAGCCCTGAAAAGTACACATGTGTGTACACAGTTTCACTCAGGAAGTCCTGAAAAAATAACTGAGAACTTGAAAGTTACCTGAAGGATGCTTCCAGAAGTCAGTGCCTCTGCGGCCCGGTCTCAGACCAGGTCTTTTGGTGGATGAATGCCAAATACCCGGAGTATATATACTTGGAGAGGGTTTCGAGGGTCAACGCCCTCGCGGCCTGGTTTGTGACCAGGTCTCATGGTGGATCAGGGCCTGATCAACAAGGCTGTTACTGTTGGCCGCACGTAAACCGACGTACGAACCACAGCCCGACTGGTCAGGCGCTGACTTAATTAAGGTGTCTGTCCAGAGCCTTCTTGAAGACAGCCAGGGGTCTATTGGTAATCTCCCCTTATTTATGCTGGGAGGCAGTTGAACGGTCTTGGGCCCCTGACACTTATTGTGTTTTCTCTTATTTTGCTAGTGGCGCCCCTGATTTTCATTGGGGAGATGTTGCATCGCCTGCCGAGTCTTTTGATTTTGTAGCGAGTAATTTTCGTGTGCAGATTTGGTACTAATCCATCTAGGATATTCCAAGTGTATATAATCATGCATCTCTCCCGCCTGCGTTCTGGGGAATACAGGTTGAGGAACTTCAAGCGTTCCCAGTAATTTAGGTGTTTTATCGTACTTATGTGTGCCGTGAAGGTTCTCTGTACATTGTCCAGGTCAGCAATTTCACCTGCCCTAAAGGGTGCTGTTAGTGTGCAGCAATATTCCATTCTAGATAGAACAAGCGATCTGAAGAGTGTCATCATGGGCTTGGCATCTCTAGTTTTGAAGGTTCTCATTATCCATCCTGTCATTTTTCTAACGGATGTGGTAGATACATTGTTGTGGTCTTTGAAAGTGAGATCCTCTGACATTATCACTCCCAGGTCCTTTACATTAGTTTTTCGCTCTATTGTGTGGTTGGAATTTCCTCACGATTTCCATTAGTTTTTCGCTCTATTGTTTGGTTTTAATTTCCTCGCGGTTTCCATATCGGAGTAATTAAAATTTATCTTCATTGAACTTTATATTGTTTTCTGCGGCCCATTTAAAAATCTGTTGATGTCCGCCTGGAGTCTTGCAGTGTCTTCGATGGAGGACACTGTCATACAAATTCGGGTGTCATCTGCTAAGGAAGACACGGTGCTGTGGCTTACAGCCCTGTCAATGCCAGATACGAAGATGAGGAACAGGATGGGAGAGAGTACTGTTCCTTGTGGAATAGAGCTTTTCAAAGTAGCCCCCTCAAACTTTACTAATATTCTTTGTGTTTTATTTGTTAGGAAGTGATTTCGGTGTACAGGTTTGGGACCGGTCCCTTCAGGATTTTCCAGGGGTAAATTATGTTTCTTGTCTACGTTCCAAGGAATACAGTTGAAGGGACTTTAGGCATTGCAGGTAGTTTAGATGTTGGAGTGTACATGACCAGTGATAGTTCTCTGTACGTTTTGCAGCTCGGCAATCTCGCCTATCTTGAAGGGAGCTGTTAGTACCTTTACCTTTGATATACCTTTGAAGAGTTTCGAGAGTTTAGCTACTCTCAGAGCGAGGCCATGGGCCAGGCGTGTTTGGTGCTTGCCTGGTCAACCAGGCTGTTGCTGCTGGAGGCCAGCTGCCCCACATATCCATCACAGCCTGGTTGATCTGGCACCTGGTGAAGATACTTGTCCAGTTTCCTCTTGAAGGCTTCTACACTTGTTCCAGCCGTGTTTCTGATATCTTCTGGTAAGATGTTGAATAGTCTGGGACCCCGGATGTTGATACAGTGTTCCCTTATTGTCCCCATCGCACCCCTGCTCCTCACTGGGTTTATTTTACACTTCCTCCCATATCTCTCACTACAGTATGTTGTTATGGCAGTGTGCAGATTTGGGACCAGGCCCTCGAGTACTTTCCAGGTATATATATCTCTCTCCTCCGCTCCAATGAGTACATGTTCAAGACTTGAAGGCGTTCCCAATAATTTAGATGTTTCAATGGCTCAATGTGAGCCGTAAATGATCTCTGTATTTGTTCCAGCTCTGATATTTCTCCTGCCCTGAACGGGGCCGTCAGCACAGAGCAATATTCTAAGTGAGGGAGCACTAGCGATTTGAAGAGTGTCACCATCGGCATTATTTCCCTTGTTTTGAAAGTTCTCAATACCCACCCCGTCATCTTCCTGGCTGTTGTGATCTTTGTCTTGTTATGGTCTTTAAAAGACAGATCAGCAGACATAATTATTCCAAAGTCCTTTACGTGTTCCTTTCGTTCTATTTGGTGACCCTCTTGAGTTTTGTATATAGTGTTCCTTTTGAGTTCTTCATTTTTTCCATACCTAAGCAGCTGAAACTTATCACCATTGAACGTCATGTTGTTCTCTACTGCCCACTGGAAGACCCTACTTATGTCCTCCTGTAATTTTTCAGTGTCTTCTACCATAGTGACTTTCATGCTTATTTTAGTGTCATCTGCAAATGATGATACAAAAGTGTGACGGGTGTTTTTATCTATGTTTGCTATGAGGATGAGAAACAGCAGAGGTGCCAGGACAGTGCCTTGGGGCACTGAGCTTTTTGCCTCGCATTCAAATAGGTTGTGCCCAGGAATCCATAAAAGCTGCAAACGTTGCCTCAGAGTCCGTGAGGAAATCAATGATAAGCGGTATTTTATTGTTTTACCTCGATTTGAGACTTTGTATGTTTGGAAACAGGAAGGATGATATAGTGGTAGTTGGTGTGCTGGGGGTCTTGTAGGTTGAACTAAGTATCTGTGGCTATGATGAGCCCGTCACTTTAATTCCAGTCCAGCATGACTCTTGAGTGCTAATACATTCTCACCATTTCTTGACATTGAGTTAAGTGCCCTGAAATACAACTGAGTATATGCAGATTTAGGAGCCAAAACTTTGCAACACCAAACTTTACAACACCAAACTTTACAATGCCATACTTTACAACATACTTTACAACACCAAACTTTACAATGCCATACTTTACAACATACTTTACAACACCAAACTTTACAATGCCATACTTTACAACATACCTTACAACACCAAACTTCCAGTTATAAAACACATTACCAACTCACTTCCGTGTTGATATTAAAATGGTATACAATATCGACAGGTTGATAAGTAAGACACATGTGCAACAGTTGGGTATCTTTATTCCGAAACGTTTCGCCTACACAATAGGCTTCTTCAGTCGAATACAGAAAAATTCTGTGCCAAGATGTAATGGCATCTTGATACAGAACAGAAGACACCTTGGATAACTTTTTCAAGTGAGAATGTTGGATTTGAGAGGGATGTGACCTCTCAGTGAATACATTCTTTCTTCTACTAGTGGACTATATCTCTCCTTCTGACAGTGTATAAGTTTCCATGCTGTCGCTTAAACTTCACATTGTTCCAGACTATGGAACAAAACTCTTCTCCAGGCTGAGGGACTGACCATCTCAAAACTACGTCTTCACAGGTGATGGACTGATTACATGGTCTTCACATCTCTACTGCTTCTGCTCACTCTTCTGTACTCGACTGAAGAAACCCACTGTGTATGCGAAACGTTACCAAATAAAGATACCTGACTGTTACACACGTGTCTTACTTTCATCTTCAAGAGGAGAAGAGTACGCTCCTCCAGTCGGTTTTCCTGACTAGCTGGGCTGAGCATACGCTGGAGTGCGCGTTGCTAGTACCGACACGCTGAGCATACGCTGAAGTGCTTGTTGCTAGTACCGACACGCTGAGCATACGCTGAAGTGCTTGTTGCTAGTACCGACACGCTGAGCATACGCTGAAGTGCGCGTTGCTAGTACCGACACGCTGAGCATACGCTGAAGTGCTTGTTGCTAGTACCGACACACTGATCATACGCTGGAGTGCGCGTTGCTAGTACCGACACGCTGAGCATACGCTGAAGTGCTTGTTGCTAGTACCGACACACTGATCATACGCTGGAGTGCTTGTTGCTAGTACCGACACGCTGAGCATACGCTGAAGTGCTTGTTGCTAGTACCGACACACTGATCATACGCTGGAGTGCGCGTTGCTAGTACCGACACGCTGAGCATACGCTGAAGTGCTTGTTGCTAGTACCGACACACTGATCATACGCTGGAGTGCGCGTTGCTAGTACCGACACGCTGAGCATACGCTGAAGTGCTTGTTGCTAGTACCGACACACTGATCATACGCTGGAGTGCGCGTTGCTAGTACCGACACGCTGAGCATACGCTGGAGTGCTTGTTGCTAGTACCGACACGCTGATCATACGCTGGAGTGCTTGTTGCTAGTACCGACACACTGATCATACGCTGAAGTGCTTGTTGCTAGTACCGACACGCTGAGCATACGCTGAAGTGCTTGTTGCTAGTACCGACACACTGATCATACGCTGAAGTGCTTGTTGCTAGTACCGACACACTGATCATACGCTGAAGTGCTTGTTGCTAGTACCGACACGCTGATCGACCCGACCATCAACCAGTCTCACCCCGGTGGTCTGGTCTGGGACCGAACCACGGGGACGATGATTTAATTTTATATTAGATCAGCTGTGATACTCTTCTCTAGGAATATGTGACGCTGGAATAAACTTTGATAATCTTCTCTGAGGAATATGTGACGCTGGAATAAACTGATACTCTTCTCTGAGGAATATGTGACGCTGGAATAAACTCTGATAATCTTCTCTGAGGAATATGTGACGCTGGAATAAACTCTGATAATCTTATCTGAGGAATATGTGACGCTGGAATAAACTCTGATAATCTTATCTAAGGAATATGTGACGCTGGAATAAACTTATAATTTTCTCTGAGGAATATGTGACGCTGGAATAAACTCTGATAATCTTCTCTGAGGAATATGTGACGCTGGAATAAACTCTGATAATCTTCTCTAGGAATATGTGACGCTGGAATAAACTCTGATAATCTTCTCTGAGGAATATGTGACGCTGGAATAAACTCTGATAATCTTCTCTGAGGAATATGTGACGCTGGAATAAACTTTGATAATCTTCTCTAGGAATATGTGACTCTGGAATAAACTCTGATAATCTTCTCTAGGAATATGTGACGCTGGAATAAACTCTGATAATCTTCTCTGGGGAACGTACGAAGAAACTTTCTTATACAAAGCTGATATATACCCACAGTTGTATATATGTGGAGAGCTGTATATTTCTCAGTATGTGTATATACCCTAAGAGTTCTATATCTTGGTGTATATACACCGAGTTTAATGGTTCTGAGTGTAAATACACTGAGAGATGTACACTCAGTGGCCACTTTATTAGGTACTCATGCTTATTAATACAAATATCTAATCAATCACGTAGCATCACTTTAGTGCCTTAAAGCATGCAGACATGGTCAACACTTTCACTTGTTGTTCAGACCAAACATCAGAATGGGGAGGAAATGTGATTTTGACTGTGGGATTCTTGGTGAGAGACGGTATGGTTTGAGTACCTCAGAAACTTCTGGTCTCCTGGGATTTTTCCTTCACAACAGTCTAGAATTTACAGAGAATAGTGTGAAAAAGAAAATATCCAGTGAGCGACGGTTCTGTGGGTGAAAACTGTTAATGAGAGGTCAAAGAATGGCCAGACTGGTTCAAGCTGACAAGAAGGTGACATCAACTCAAATAACCACATGGTACAACAGTGCTATGCAGAAAAGCATCTCTGAATGCACAATACGTCGATCCTTAAAGTGGATGGGCTACAGCAGCAGCAGAAGAACCTCAGTGTGTGAGCTGAGTGCGCTACCACCCGAGCTATGCCACACCCAACTTCACAGATGTGTGTATCTGTATTGGTGTATTTTCACGCGGTGTGAATCTTTCAGTGGATACAGTGATTCTAATTAATCTTCATTTTAAGTATTAAAGTGATGTTATGCTGTTAGTGTTGAGGTGCGGCCTTCATGACCCACTAACAGTTAGTGTTGAGGTGCGGTCTTCATGACCCACCAACAGTTAGTGTTGAGGTGCGGCCTTCATGACCCACCATCAGGTAGTGTTGAGGTGCGGTCTTCATGACCCACCAACAGTTAGTGTTGAGGTGCGGTCTTCATGACCCACCAACAGTTAGTGTTGAGGTGCGGCCTTCATGACCCACCAACAGTTAGTGTTGAGGTGCGGTCTTCATGACCCACCAACAGTTAGTGTTGAGGTGCGGTCTTCATGACCCACCAACAGTTAGTGTTGAGTTGCGGTCTTCGAGCCTGGCCCATGGCCGGGCTCAGAGAGTAGATACTCTCGAAACTCTTCAAAGGTATATCAAAAGTTCATGACCCACCAACAGTTAGTATTGAGGTGCGGCCTTCATGACCCACCAACAGTTAGTGTTGAGGTGCGGCCTTCATGACCCACCAACAGTTAGTGTTGAGGTGCGGTCTTCATGACCCACCAACAGTTAGTATTGAGGTGCGGTCTTCATGACAAACCAACAGTTAGTGTTGAGGTGCGGCCTTCATGACCCACCAACAGTTAGTGTTGAGGTGCGGCCTTCATGACCCACCAACAGTTAGTGTTGAGGTGCGGCCTTCATGACCCACCAACAGTTAGTATTGAGGTGCGGCCTTCATGACCCACCAACAGTTAATGAGGTGCGACCTTCATGACCCACCAACAGTTAGTGATGAGGTGCGGTCTTCATGACCCACCAACAGTTAGTATTGAGGTGCGGCCTTCATGACCCACCAACAGTTAGTGTTGAGGAGCGGTCTTCATGACCCACCAACAGTTAGTGTTGAGGTGCGGCCTTCATGACCCACCAACAGTTAGTGTTGAGGTGCGGCCTTCATGACCCACCAACAGTTAGTGTTGAGGTGCGGCCTTCATGACCCACCAACAGTTAGTGTTGAGGAGCGGTCTTCATGACCCACCAACAGTTAGTGTTGAGGTGCGGTCTTCATGACCCACCAACAGTTAGTGTTGAGGTGCGGCCTTCATGACCCACCAACAGTTAGTGATGAGGTGCGGTCTTCATGACCCACCAACAGTTAGTGTTAGGTGCGGCCTTCATGACCCACCAACAGTTAGTGTTGAGGTGCGGCCTTCATGACCCACCAACAGTTAGTGTTGAGGTGCGGCCTTCATGACCCACCAACAGTTAGTGATGAGGTGCGGTCTTCATGACCCCCCAACAGTTAGTGTTGAGGTGCGGTCTTCATGACCCACCAACAGTTAGTGTTGAGGTGCGGCCTTCATGACCCACCAACAGTTAGTGTTGAGGTGCGGTCTTCATGACCCACCAACAGTTAGTGTTGAGGTGCGGTCTTCATGACCCAACAACAGTTAGTGTTGAGGTGCGGTCTTCATGACCCACCAACAGTTAATGTTGAGGTGCGGTCTTCATGACCCACCAACAGATTAGTGTTAAGGTGCTGTCTTCATGACCCACCAACAGTTAGTGTTGTTGAGGTGCGGCCTTCATGACCCACTAACAGTTAGTGTTGAGGTGCGGCCTTCATGACCCACCAACAGTTAGTGTTGAGGTGCGGTCTTCATGACCCACCAACAGTTAGTGTTGAGGTGCGGCCTTCATGACCCACCAACAGTTAGTGTTAAGGTGCGGCCTTCAAGACCCACCAACAGTTAGTGTTGAGGTGCGGCCTTCATGACCCACCAACTGTGTATTGTTAATATTTTTGAAAGATATAGAAATAATTGAAAGTGTCCCTTTTAATGTGTCATCAAAACTCTTAGAAACCCAGATTATTTCTGGTAAATAAAAGTTGGTTAACACCGTCATTTCTAGCAAGTTACAAGTTAACACTATTAGTTCTGGCAAGTTATAAATTGTTACCACTTATTTATGGCGGGTTACAAATTGTTAACACTGTTAGTTCTGCCAAAGTTTTAAGTTAACACAGTCTTGGCAAGGTGTTAACATTGTTAGTCTTGGCAAGGTGTTAACACCGTTAGTCTTGGCAAGGTGTTAACATTGTTAGTCTTGGTAATGTGTTAACACCGTTAGTCTTGGCAAGGTGTTAACATTGTTAGTCTTGGCAAGGTGTTAACATTGTTATTTTTGGCAAGGTGTTAACATTGTTAGTCTTGGCAAGGTGTTAACATTGTTAGTCTTGGTAAGGTGTTAACACCGTTAGTCTTGGCAAGGTGTTAACAATGTTAGTTATGGCAAGTTGTTAACATTGTTAGTCTTGGCAAGGTGTTAACATTGTTAGTCTTGGCAAGGTGTTAACATTGTTAGTCATGGCAAGGTGTTGACATTGTTAGTCTTGGCAAGGTGTTAACATTGTTAGTCATGGCAAGGTGTTAACATTGTTAGTCTTGGCAAGGTGTTGACATTGTTAGTCTTGGCAAGGTGTTAACATTGTTAGTCTTGGCAAGGTGTTAACATTGTTAGTCTTGGCAAGGTGTTAACATTGTTAGTTGTGGCAAGGTGTTAACATTGTTAGTCTTGACAAGGTGTTAACATTGTTAGTCATGGCAAGGTGTTAACTTTGTTAGTCTTGGCAAGGTGTTAACATTGTTAGTCTTGGCAAGGTGTTAACATTGATAGTCTTGGCAAGGTGTTAACATTGTTAGTCATGGCAAGGTGTTAACATTGTTAGTCTTGGCAAGGTGTTAACATTGTTAGTCATGGCAAGGTGTTAACATTGTTAGTCATGGCAAGGTGTTAACATTGATAGTCTTGGCAAGGTGTTAACATTGTTAGTCTTGGCAAGGTGTTAACATTGTTAGTCTTGGCAAGGTGTTAACATTGTTAGTCTTGGCAAGGTGTTGACATTGTTAGTCATGGCAAGGTGTTAACATTGTTAGTCTTGACAAGGTGTTAACATTGTTAGTCATTGCAAGGTGTTAACTTTGTTAGTCTTGGCAAGGTGTTAACATTGTTAGTCTTGGCAAGGTGTTAACATTGTTAGTCTTGGCAAGGTGTTAACATTGTTAGTCATGGCAAGGTGTTAACATTGTTAGTCTTGGCAAGGTGTTAACATTGTTAGTCTTGGCAAGGTGTTAACATTGTTAGTCATGGCAAGGTGTTAACACAGGATAAACAGTGCACGCGTCATAAATTTAACAGAAAAGTTTTATTAAACATTAATAACGCTTAACGCTTTTAAAACCTTTGATTTACATAAACACTGATAATGGATCACGTTAATAAATCTTCAACAATTAAGTGATGAAAATCAGTGTTTTTGATTGATAGTTGGAATGGTCAGTAACGTGTTCTTTAAAACATGAATATCTACAGGAAAGTTTGTGAGCAACTTTCATGATGATGCCAGGGTGTAGTGCAGGTGTTTGTGTTGGTCTTGTTTACTGACAGTGTTGCTGTAGTGCAGGTGTTTGTGTTGGTCTTGTTTACTGACAGTGTTGCTGTAGTGCAGGTGTTTGTGTTGGTCTTGTTTACTGACAGTGTTGCTGTAGTGCAGGTGTTTGTGTTGGTCTTGTTTACTGACAGTGTTGCTGTAGTGCAGGTGTTTGTGTTGGTCTTGTTTACTGACAGTGTTGCTGTAGTGCAGGTGTTTGTGTTGGTCTTGTTTACTGACAGTGTTGCTGTAGTGCAGGTGTTTGTGTTGGTCTTGTTTACTGACAGTGTTGTGTAGTGCAGGTGTTTGTGTTGGTCTTGTTTACTGACAGTGTTGCTGTAGTGCAGGTGTTTGCTGTATGGTCTTGTTTACTGACAGTGTTGCTGTAGTGCAGGTGTTTGTTTGGTCTTGTTTACTGACAGTGTTGGTGTAGTGCAGGTGTTTGTGTTGGTCTTGTTTACTGACAGTGTTGCTGTAGTGCAGGTGTTTGTGTTGGTCTTGTTTACTGACAGTGTTGCTGTAGTGCAGGTGTTTGTGTTGGTCTTGTTTACTGACAGTGTTGCTGTAGTGCACGCGTTTGTATTGATCTTGTTTACTGCCAGTGTTGCTGTAGTGCAGGTGTTTCTGTTGGTCTTGTTTACTGACAGTGTTGCTGTAGTGCAAGTGTTTGTGTTGGTCTTGTTTACTGACAGTGTTGCTGTAGTGTAGGTGTTTGTGTTGGTCTTGTTTACTGAGAGTGTTGCTGTAGTGCAGGCGTTTGTATTGATCTTGTTTACTGCCAGTGTTGCTGTAGTGCAGGTGTTTGTGTTGGTCTTGTTTACTGACAGTGTTACTGTAGTGCAGGTGTTTGTATTGGTCTTGTTTACTGACAGTGTTGCTGTAGTGCAGGTGTTTGTGTTGGTCTTGTTTACTGACAGTGTTGCTTTAGTGCAGGCGTTTGTATTGGTCTTGTTTACTGACAGTGTTGCTGTAGTGCAGGCGTTTGTATTGGTCTTGTTTAATGCCAGTGTTGCTGTAGTGCAGGTGTTTGTGTTGGTCTTGTTTACTGAGTGTTGCTGTAGTGTAGGTGTTTGTGTTGGTCTTGTTTACTGACAGTGTTGCTGTAGTGCAGGTGTTTGTGTTGGTCTTGTTTACTGACAGTGTTACTGTAGTGCAGGTGTTTGTATTGGTCTTGTTTACTGACAGTGTTGCTGTAGTGCAGGTGTTTGTGTTGGTCTTGTTTACTGACAGTGTTGCTTTAGTGCAGGCGTTTGTATTGGTCTTGTTTACTGACAGTGTTGCTGTAGTGCAGGCGTTTGTATTGGTCTTGTTTACTGCCAGTGTTGCTGTAGTGCAGGTGTTTGTGTTGGTCTTGTTTACTGACAGTGTTGCTGTAGTGCAGGTGTTTGTATTGGTCTTGTTTACTGACAGTGTTGCTGTAGTGCAGGTGTTTGTGTTGGTCTTGTTTACTGACAGTGTTGCTGTAGTGCAGGTGTTTGTATTGGTCTTGTTTACTGACAGTGTTGCTGTAGTGCAGGTGTTTGTGTTGGTCTTGTTTACTGACAGTGTTGCTGTAGTGCAGGTGTTTGTGTTGGTCTTGTTTACTGACAGTATTGCTGTAGTGCAGGTGTTTGTGTTGGTCTTGTTTACTGACAGTGTTGCTGTAGTGCAGGCGTTTGTATTGGTGTTGTTTACTGACAGTGTTGCTGTAGTGCAGGCGTTTGTATTGGTCTTGTTTACTGCCAGTGTTGCTGTAGTGCAGGTGTTTGTGTTGGTCTTGTTTACTGACAGTGTTGCTGTAGTGTAGGTGTTTGTGTTGGTCTTGTTTACTGACAGTGTTGCTGTAGTGCAGGTGTTTGTGTTGGTCTTGTTTACTGACAGTGTTGCTGTAGTGCAGGCGTTTGTATTTGTCTTGTTTACTGACAGTGTTGCTGTAGTGCAGGTGTTTGTGTTGGTCTTGTTTACTGACAGTGTTGCTGTAGGGCAGGTGTTTGTGTTGGTCTTGTTTACTGACAGTGTTGCTGTAGTGCAGGTGTTTGTGTTGGTCTTGTTTACTGACAGTGTTGCTGTAGTGCAGGTGTTTGTATTGGTCTTGTTTACTGACAGTGTTGCTGTAGTGCAGGCGTTTGTATTGGTCTTGTTTACTGACAGTGTTGCTGTAGTGCAGGTGTTTGTGTTGGTCTTGTTTACTGACAGTGTTGCTGTAGTGCAGGTGTTTGTGTTGGTCTTGTTTACTGACAGTGTTGCTGTAGTGCAGGTGTTTGAGTTGGTCTTGTTTACTGACAGTGTTGCTGTCATGCAGCACTGTCAAAGAATGGCCAGACTGGTTCAAGCTACAGTGTTGCTAAAATACAGGTGTTTGTGGTCTTGTTTACTGACAGTGTTGCTAAAGTACAGGTGTTTGTGTTGTTCTGGTTTACTGACAGTGTCGCTAAACAAAATATTTTTTCTTATTTTAAATAGAGAAAGAGTTTAAAAGTATGCCGGGTAATAAAATTCTTCAGTTGCTGTGATTGTGGGTGCGAGGCAGCGAGGTAGGGAGGAGGGCGGTCGGCTTGATGGTAAAATCAATGTGCTAACTGCCTGATGGGACTTGCATTAGAAGGCTCACCCTGGAGCCTCCGTGCCTGAGCTAAGCTCACTGCTCGACCTTCCCTATTCTCATGCTATAATATGTCTCTTTATGTGTAACTAATGACAGGCATAACTGGGGAGGATACTCACAGATTCCAAGGTTACATTAGTAAGATACAGTTAACATTTGGTCACGCATACTGTAGAGGACACTCACACACTCCATGATAACTAAGCTACACACTTGGTCACTCATACTGTAGAGGACACTCACACACTCCATGATAACTAAGCTACACACTTGGTCACTCATACTGTAGAGGACACTCACACACTCCATGATAACTAAGCTACACACTTGGTCACTCATACTGTAGAGGACACTCACAGACTCCATGATAACTAAGCTACACACTTGGTCACTCATACTGTAGAGGACACTCACACACTCCATGATAACTAAGCTACACACTTGGTCACTCATACTGTAGAGGACACTCACACACTCCATGATAACTAAGCTACACACTTGGTCACTCATACTGTAGAGGACACTCACACACTCCATGATAACTAAGCTACACACTTGGTCACTCATACTGTAGAGGACACTCACACACTCCATGATAACTAAGCTACACACTTGGTCACCATACTGTAGAGGACACTCACACACTCCATGATAACTAAGCTACACACTTGGTCACTCATACTGTAGAGGACACTCACACACTCCATGATAACTAAGCTACACACTTGGTCACCATACTGTAGAGGACACTCACACACTCCATGATAACTAAGCTACACACTTGGTCACGCATACTGTAGAGGACACTCACACACTCCATGATAACTAAGCTACACACTTGGTCACGCATACTGTAGAGGACACTCACACACTCCATGATAACTAAGCTACACACTTGGTCACTCATACTGTAGAGGACACTCACACACTCCATGATAACTAAGCTACACACTTGGTCACTCATACTGTAGAGGACACTCACACACTCCATGATAACTAAGCTACACACTTGGTCACTCATACTGTAGAGGACACTCACACACTCCATGATAACTAAGCTACACACTTGGTCACGCATACTGTAGAGGACACTCACACACTCCATGATAACTAAGCTACACACTTGGTCACCATACTGTAGAGGACACTCACACACTCCATGATAACTAAGCTACACACTTGGTCACTCATACTGTAGAGGACACTCACAACTCCATGATAACTAAGCTACACACTTGGTCACTCATACTGTAGAGGACACTCACAGACTCCATGATAACTAAGCTACACACTTGGTCACTCATACTGTAGAGGACACTCACAGACTCCATGATAACTAAGCTACACACTTGGTCACTCATACTGTAGAGGACACTCACACACTCCATGATAACTAAGCTACACACTTGGTCACTCATACTGTAGAGGACACTCACAGACTCCATGATAATTATTATATTACACGCATGTTTTCGCATATGGCTACAAGAATGCAGTAATGGAACATAAAGAGAATAATAGAGGGAGAGAGAATAAATGACGCCTACTATAACCTGGGAAGAACACCAGATAACAAACAAGGACAAAGATGTGTGTGAGAACATCACAATGAACATATCCCAGAGACATATCAACCTACGCTCTGTGGCATCTATGACTTAAGCACTTATTCTTTTTTAATTTAATTATAACTACAAAGAATTGCGTAAACCCAAGAAATGTTTTTAAGAAGCATGGAAGAGTATTCTTGTTGCCATTATGTACTGTATATATATTAGGTGTATCTTGGATGCGTCTTTAGCATAGAGAACCTTCATTGTCAGTATAAATTTAGCCAAGCACCTATTGTAAATTATTGGGAATACCTGAAATCCCTCTTTAGAACGTAGGCAAGAAAGATACTTCATAATTAACTGCAAAGAAACTGGTGAAGTGTATACACTAAGTGATAATAAGTGTAAAGGGACAAATGCTTCTCGTGCCACTCATCAAGCATAAGGGGAATTAACAACAGACCCCTAACTGTCTTCAAGAAGGAACTGAATAAAATACCAACACCAACAGACTGATTATTCCGTCATTCGGGAGACCTGGTGTGGGACTGGGCCGGGTTAACAGTGACTCCTAGAAATATGTACAGGTAATGCACAGGTATGGGCCTCTCTGTACTCGTTTAAAGAAAATTGAGAAAAATCGAATGATTCTGGTTCAGGAATTTAGAAAGTTAACTTATGAAGTGAGAGGAAGGGAGGTCTTGGCAGGAACCCAAAATGTACATGTACTCTACCCACATCTTGCAAGATAATATAAGGCACTAGATAATAGATATAATATTTAAAGTAAGGAAATGAATATTCAAATTTTAACAAACAGATCAGAAAGAGTATTAGTAAACAAAAAGTTTAATGTCTGCAAAGTAAAAACTTCAGTACTATTACTGTTTCTCTAACTCATAGCAGACTTAGATAAAGACTATCCATAGTTTCCTATCACTATTTGAAGACGATACCGAATTCTGTAGAATAAAAAGAAGACATAGAAAAGACATAGAAGACACAGAAAAGACATAGAAGACATAGAAAAGCTACAAACATATATGAACATAGTGTTCAAGTGATGTTCAGTGGGTATGGGAAGAATGAAGAACTCAAAACTAGCACAGTATACAGAACACAGACAATATATCATACATCTTACCAGAAGATATCACAAACACGACTGGAACAAGTGTAGAAGCCTTCAAGAGGAAACTGGACAAGTATCTTCACCAGGTGCCAGATCAAACAAGCTGTGATGGATATGTGGGACACCGGGCCTCCAGCAGCAACAGCCTGGTTGACCAGGCAAACACCAGACGGGCCTGGCCCGTGGCCGGGCTCCGAGAGTAGTGAAACTCTCGAAACTCTTCAAAGGTAAAGGTATACAGTAGATGTTAAAGACCAGATACAAGAGTTAGGAATAATTATATCAGATTGTCTCTCATTTGGAAAATACAATAAGATAAATGGAGCGAAGGCCATGAATATGACATGGGGGTGGGGAGAACTTTTCTAACAAGGTAAGCACCACTAATGATATTACTTTTCAAATCACTTGTGCTCGCACGACTTGTATGTTGTTGTTGTGCCTTTAAGGCAGGAGAGATAGTAGAGCTGGGAAATATAGAGAGGTTGTATACTGCCCCGCACTCACTCAATAACACTTCTATACTATTGGGAATGTTTCACACCACTTGGATTGTTCTCTTTGGAACATAAAAGAAAGTTATCTGATAACATATACCTGGAAGATACTTGAGGACCTGCCCCCTAACCTGCACGCTGTTATGACAACTTACTGCACTGAAAGATGTGGGAGAAAGTATGAAATGAAACCAATGAAGAGCAAGCGGCCATGGGTACAAAGAACACTGTTAACATGTGGGATCCATGACTCTTCAATATACTACCAGTAGATATCAGTAATATTTCTGGAACTATATCAAAGTTTTTATAAGGCGGGACACCTATAAGTGCCAGATCAGCCGGGTTGTGATGACTAATGGCGCCTGTTGGTCGCTAGCACTAACAGCATGGTTTGCCAGACGGTTAATAGGAAAGCCTAGCCTCAGGCTGGGCTGCGGAAAGTAGAAGAGTTCTCGAAAGAGGTTGTAGGTATGTCACAGGTACTACTATCAGTAGAGGAAGTATACCAGGAGACACAAGCAACACATAATAAGACACCAGCAGTAGTCGTTACATGATAGTAAAGTCAACACTACTAGAGAAAGAGAGTATAAGGGAGGCAGTGGTTGGCAGGCCTGTGTAAACAACCAGCAGGCACAGATTATAAGTAAACATGCAGGCGACCCGCGTCCTCCTCCACTTTTATTTTTCAGTGTCTTGGGGAGTCTCTTAAGTGAGGTCACTAGATGATTCAGTACAGACCACTTCCATGCATAGTTTCAACAGTGAGTATGAGGGGTGCTGGAAGCCATGAAACAGTAAAGTTGGTCGTTTTGTCGTTCATGTGCAGGGCTAAGAGCTTGAGCTCAGCGCTAGTCGTTTATAATTCTTATGCGGGACCAGGAACTTGATCCCAAATCTGCATATTGCCATAACAATACTCTGAAATGAGAAATATAGTAGAATGTGTAGAATAACTCAATGAAAGGCAGAGACACCGTGGGCACAGCAAGAGAACATTGTATCAACATCCGTGGTGGCAGACCTCTTAACATCTTACAAGAAAATATTAGAAACTGCCAGAACAGGTGTAGAAATCTAGAAAACTAGAAAAAACTAGACAAGTTCCTTTTTTAAGTGCTGGATCAAGCAGGCTGTCATGGATATGTGGGTCTGACATCCACCAGCAGCAACAGCCTAGTTGACCAGGCAAGCATAAGACAAGCCTGACTCATGCCTGGGCTGCAGAGTAAAGAAAACTCTGGAAAACCCATCAAAGGTATATCGGCCTGGCGATAACAACTGTGTGAATATACGTACATCGTGAGGTATATTAAGTTACCCAGGGCTGCCAACCACAGCAAGGTAGTGCTGGTGGGTAAATTTAATAAACAGTTTGAAGAGTACACATGATAGGGTCGAAACAGCTAGAAACTGGTAATGCTAGTCAAGATAGTCTAGGATCCTGTGCCAGGAAGCACAAATCAGTGATTATCAGTTATTTTTAATTACTTGAACTAATATTTTTGTGTCTCGTTTCAGGTAATGATGACCGAAGTGTACACTGACTGAACGTTACTCTTCAGGTATGTACACTGACTGAACGTTACTCTTCTGGTATGTACACTGACTGAACATTACTCTTCTGGTATGTACACTGACTGAACGTTACTCTTCTGGTATGTACACTGACTGAACGTTACTCTTCTGGTATGTACACTGAACGTTACTTCTCTGGTATGTACACTGACTGAACGTTACTCTTCAGGTATGTACACTGACTGAACGTTACTCTTCAGGTATGTACACTGACTGAACGTTACTCTTCAGGTATGTACACTGACTGAACGTTACTCTTCTGGTATGTACACTGACTGAACGTTACTTTTCTGGTATGTACACTGACTGAACGTTACTCTTCTGGTATGTACACTGACTGAACGTTACTCTTCTGGTATGTACACTGACTGAACGTTACTCTTCTGGTATGTACACTGACTGAACTTTCGTAAGTACGCCGGACGTTGCCTAGCTGTATTCTGCCTTCGGTTAATCCCGGGGGTCATCGTCCCCCAGTTACCTAGTTCATGGCCTGATCATTCAGGTTGTTGGTGTTAGTAGCAGACAATCTAACTTGAGGAACGTAACAATTTGCGTCTTGAAGACATCTGCTGTAGGGGTGTTTATGAAGGAAGTGTATTAAGTCGGGTTATTATTTCCTCAGTTTATGAAGTAAGTGTATTAAGTCGGGTTATTATTTCCTCAGTTTATGAAGGAAGTGTATTAAGTCGGGTTATTATTTCCTCAGTTTATGAAGGAAGTGTATTAGTCGGAATTTCAGTTATGAAGGAGTTAGTCGGTATTATTTCCTCAGTTTATGAAGGAAGTGTATTAAGTCGGGTTATTATTTCCTCAGTTTATGAAGGAAGTGTATTAAGTCGGGTTATTATTTCCTCAGTTTATGAAGGAAGTGTATTAAGTCGGGTTATTATTTCCTCAGTTTATGAAGGAAGTGTATTAAGTCGGGTTATTTACACTCACTGACTTCTCTTTGTGTATTTTTCTTGCATTCCATTTCTTGGGTTGCTGTTGCCCCATCTGCCGAGCCTCGCGTGTCCTATGAAGTAATTTCAGTGTGCAGACTTAGAACCCATACCTTTGAAGAGTTTCGAGAGTTTCACTACTCTCTGAGCCCGGCCATGGGCCAGGCTCGTCTGGTGCTTGCCTGGTCAACCAGGCTGTTGCTGCTGGAGGCCCGCTGCCCCACATATCCGTCACAGCCTGGTTGATCTGGCACCTGGTGAAGATACTTGTCCAGTTTCCTCTTGAAGGCTTCTACACTTGTTCCAGCCGTGTTTCTGATATCTTCTGGTAAGATGTTGAATAGTCTGGGACCCCAAATGTTGATACAGTGTTCCCTTATTGTCCCCACCGCACCCTTGCTGCTCACTTTGTTTATTTTTCACTTTCTCCCTTATCTCTCACTTCAGTATGTTGTTATGGCAGTGTGCAGATGGGACCAGGCCCTCAAGTACTTTCCAGGTATATATTATCATGTATCTCTCTCTCCTCCGCTCCAGTGAGTACATGTTCAAGATTTGAAGGCGTTCCCAATAATTTTACTGGCTCAAAGTGAGCCGTAAACGATCTCTGAATTTGTTCCAGCTCTGATATTTCTCCTGCTTTGAACGGGGCCGTCAGCACTGAGCAATATTCTAAGTGAGGGAGCACTAGCGATTTGAAGAGTGTCACCATCGGCATTATTTCCCTTGTTTTGAAAGTTCTCAATACCCACCCCGTCATCTTCCTGGCTGTTGTGATCTTTGTCTTGTTATGGTCTTTAAAAGAAAGATCAGCAGACATAATTATTCCCAAGTCTTTTACGTGTTCCTTTCGTTCTATTTGGTGACCCTCTTTGAGTTTTGTATATAGTGTTCCTTTTGAGTTCTTCATTCTTTCCATACCTAAGCAGCTGAAACTTATCACCATTGAACGTCATGTTGTTCTCCACTGCCCACTGGAAGACCCTGCTTATGTCTTCCTGTAATTTTTCAGTGTCTTCTACCGTAGTGACTTTCATGCTTATTTTAGTGTCATCTGCAAATGACAATACAAAAGTGTGCTGGGTGTTTTTATCTATGTCTGCTATGAGGATGAGAAACAGCAGAGGTGCCAGGACAGTGCTTTGGGGCACTTAGCTTTTGACCTCGATGATGCTGGATCTTGCCCTGTTCACTACTACTTTTTGTGTTCTGTGTGTTAGGAACTCGAAAATCCATCTGCCTACCTTCCCCGTAATGCCTATGGCCCTCATTTTGTGCGCTATCACTCCATGATCGCATTTGTCAAACGCCTTTGCAAAATCTGTGTAAATCACATCTGCGTTTTGGTCGTCTTCCAATGCCTCCGTAATTCTGTCATAATTGTTTAGCAGCTGTAACAGGCATGATCGTCCCGCTCTAAAGCCATGCTGGTTCGGGTTATGTTGGTTGTGCTGTTCCATGAAGTTTGTAATCTGCCGTCTCATCACTCTTTCAAAGATTTTTATGATGTGAGAAGTGAGGGCTACTGGTCTGTAATTTTTAGCTAGTGCTCTACTACCTCCCTTAGCAAAGGAGCTATGTCTGCACTCTTTAAGTCCTCCGGTATTTCACCTAGATCTAAGCTCTTTCTCCAAAGAACACTAAGGGCTCTTGCTAATGGTACTTTGCACTTCTTTATTAATATAGCATTGCATGAATCTGGTCCAGGTGTTGAGTGAGTGGGCATGTTGTCCATTTCTTTTTCGAAAACTATGGGATTTGTACTAATGTCAGTTAGTTGGTCTGCGCGGCCTTCTGCTGGAGTGAAAAATATTTCTGCATTTTCTACCGTGCTGTCGTTTAGTGGGTTGCTGAACACTGACTCATACTGTTCTTTTAGGATTTCACTCATTTCCTGTTCATCGTCAGTATACGAATCTCCTCTCAATAATGGTCCAATTCTACAGGTAGTTCTTAGCTTGGATTTTGCATAGGAATAGAAATATTTTGGGTTTCTTGCAATATCCTGTATGGCCCTTTGCTCCCTTTGTACTTCTGTTAAGTATGACAACTTAAGTTTTTCCTCTAATTCAGTGATCTCTCGGCTAAGATTATCTCTCCTCTGTTGCAACATATTTGTGTTTTTAAGCAATTCAGTAACCCGTTTTCTTCTGTACCATCTCCTACGCTCTCTCTCTATATCTGATCTGGGTTTCCTCAATGGTACATGCTTCATACATACCTTGTATGCTTCTGTATTCAGCTTCTCTAGACACTGGTGGGGATTTAGGGTGCTCATGGCTAGCTTGCAGATGCAACAATCAAAATAATAGCAGACAGATGTAACTTGCAATTAAAAAGAATATATATACATATATATATATGGGTAGCACAATGAACAACTTTGAGCAGGAACAACTTTGAGCAGGAACAAATTAATAATTAGGTGAGAGGCTATGTGCAGAAATAATGCACTAGGATTTAAAATGCAAAAAAAAAAAAAAATTGAGCTTGCAAAGTGCAACAATGTTGCTGAAAAATTCACTGAAAGTATGGGCTTCAGTGATACTGTACTTGGTGCAGGGCAATTAAATAATGTCACAAATTCTTAGGAAATGCTAGACAAGTCACTGTTTACTTAACTTGATTGTAGATGGGGGGTTAGAAGCAAGTAGGCAGATACTGAAACTCCTGGTGTGTACTGGTGGCTGGATGCGGCGGTACACACACTATAAACACTTGTAGGCTTCTATGGGGTCTCCAGTGGCGTAGGAAAGATTGTGCAAGGCTTGGGAAGAACGGGAAAAGGGCGTAGAATTCTGCGGAAATGAGGGTTTTTACTAAAAAAACACAGAAACTCGCCAGCTGAGAGAGCGGCGTTTTGTTTACACTGGGAACGCGTCTGAGAGCGTTGCTGACCGTGGCTTAGGAAGCGCAGACGGACACAGGGAAATTTCTACAGAAAAGGACTTTTTCAGAATGCCAGAAGTACTGCAAGAGACTGCAACAATTACTAAGATGTTACTTTACAGTTTTCAATGGGGGGTTAAGATACTGGTGCTAATACAAAAAAAATTAAATCACTGCTGAAGCTGGAGGAAGGGTGAAGATTGAAGGACGCAGGAACGAGGTCATGGGAACACTGCAGTCTCCTGGCTTGGCTTGAGCTTGGCAGGACAACCACGATGGGATCCCACGTGGTCAAGCCAGGGCTGGCTTCTTTAAGAACTCGGAGAAAACAACACACAGGCGACGAGCTGGGTAGAGGAGCGTAGAAACGTAGCAAGGAGTGGAGAGCAGGTGGTTGTGGTGGGAGATAGGCAGGCAGCGGCGCCCTGAGGTGACACTCGTGGACGCACCACCACCACACCCAAAACGACCTCACCTCGCGTCTCTTTTAGCTGTAGGAAGGGCGTCGAGACGCTGCTGGATGCAGAAGGGTGTAGGAGAATGCTGGAGAGTTGTAGAGTAGGAGATGAACACACACGTGACTGCTTCAGGCTGGGGAGCTGGAGATGACGCCCTATGTCCCGATTTTGTGGAAAAATCGTGGACGATGCTCTGACTCAGGCACCCACGAGACGCTGAAAGCTACGGATGATGCGATAAGCCAGCAGATGACCTGGATATGACTGGCTTGGTCGGATGATCGACTGGGCGGTGGGTCTCCTACACTACACTCTGCCGTGAACCACTGCTGTCACCACTGTTAAGTCTGACTTCTTGGCTGCTTACTTTGGGCAGTAGAATGGTAGCGTAGGTGCAGAGATACGGCCGATGACTAGACTCAGTTTATTAATGGCAAGGTGTAGGTGTACACGGGGACAGAGCGTGAGGGGACCGGGAGCCAGTTGGGTAGAACCTGGTTCAGTGAGGTAGGCCGTAGAAGTGAGAGAGAAGCATGGCTGACCAGCCCGACCTTGATAGGCCTATAGAGGGCAGCACCATAGTGCCGCGCAGTTTGAAACAGCCTCTGGGTAGGCTGTTTACACTTCATACATACCTTGTATGCTTCTGTATTCAGCTTCTCTAGACACTGGTGGGGATTTAGGGTGCTCATGTCTGATTCCAAAGATATGTCTGATATCTCTTGGCTTATTCTTTCCCAGTCAATTCTATGGTTGTTAAAATTAAACTTACTGAACATCCCATCTCTAACATTAGTGCCGCAGTTCCCTAACCCTGAGTTAATACTTGTTTGAACTTCTATGATGTTATGATCAGAGTATATTGTTTTTGTAACTGTTATGTCTCTGATTATTTCCTCGTTGTTTGTGAATATCAAATCCAGGGTATTTTCATTTCTAGTGGGATCAATTATCTGTTGGTTAAATAAGTACTTTTCACAAAGCCTCATTACTTCCCTGGTATGTTCCTGTTGTGCCAGGGTGCTTCCAGGAGATATTTCTGGTATAACGTTGCATTGTGCCATCTTCCATTTTACATGAGGGAGATTAAAATCTCCAAGGAGTAAAATATTTGGTCTGGGATTTTCTAGCCTATCTAGCCATCTTCCTTAACTGCTCTGAATTCCTCAGCAGTTGCTGATGGTGGTTTGTATACTAGGATAATTACTAAATTCCTATTTTCAACTTTAATGCCGAGGATTTCTACTATATCATTCGTAGAGTTCAACACTTCTGTGCAACAGAGAGTATCTTTTACATAGAGTCCTACTCCTCCCTGTGACCTATTAATTCTATCACATCTATATATGTTATAGTTTTCTATCTTAATCTCTCCGTCCAAAACATCCCTTGTGTGTGTTTTTGTAAATGCCCCAAACATGGCATTTTTATTTGATTTCAGACCCTGAATATTTGCAAATATGAAGCAGGAATTACCATTTGGGATGTTTTGCCTTTCTTTGTGTTTGGTTAGTACCACTGGTGATGTACTACCTGGTATGGCCCCTGGTGTACATACCCCTGGTTTCTCCAGTACTGACTTTGCATTTGATTGTTCTTTCGGCCCTGTTGAGCTGGTGCCTGTCTTGGCATGTCCCACTGTGCTGCCCATCTGTCCCCTCTGTACCAGTTCCCCCTTTTGTATCTTTCTTTGGTCTGGTTGTTTCTCCTTATATCTAAAAAAGATTGCTGTTCATTTTCCCTTTCCCTGCTTTCTCTGTAGTGTACTGTTCCCTTTATATGGTGGTGTGGGCAGCTGAGGTCATAACATTCTCTGGACTGTGTTGAAGCTTGACACATCACTGGGTGGAAGTGTTGAAGCTTGACACATCACTGGGTGGAAGTGTTGAAGCTTGACACATCACTGGATGGAAGTGTTGAAGCTTGACACATCACTGGGTGGAAGTGTTGAAGCTTGACACATCACTGGGTGGAAGTGTTGAAGCTTGACACATCACTGGGTGGAAGTGTTGAAGCTTGACACATCACTGGGTGGAAGTGTTGAAGCTTGACACATCACTGGATGGAAGTGTTGAAGCTTGACACATCACTGGGTGGAAGTGTTGAAGCTTGACACATCACTGGTGGAAGTGTTGAAGCTTGACACATCACTGGATGGAAGTGTTGAAGCTTGACACATCACTGGGTGGAAGTGTTGAAGCTTGACACATCACTGGGGGAAGTGTTGAAGCTTGACACATCACTGGGTGGAAGTGTTGAAGCTTGACACATCACTGGGTGGAAGTGTTGAAGCTTGACACATCACTGGGTGGAAGTGTTGAAGCTTGACACATCACTGGTGGAAGTGTTGAAGCTTGACACATCACTGGATGGAAGTGTTGAAGCTTGACACATCACTGGATGGAAGTGTTGAAGCTTGACACATCACTGGGTGGAAGTGTTGAAGCTTGACACATCACTGGGTGGAAGTGTTGAAGCTTGACACATCACTGGGTGGAAGTGTTGAAGCTTGACACATCACTGGGTGGAAGTGTTGAAGCTTGACACATCACTGGGTGGAAGTGTTGAAGCTTGACACATCACTGGGTGGAAGTGTTGAAGCTTGACACATCACTGGGTGGAAGTGTTGAAGCTTGACACATCACTGGGTGGAAGTGTTGAAGCTTGACACATCACTGGGTGGAAGTGTTGAAGCTTGACACATCACTGGGTGGAAGTGTTGAAGCTTGACACATCACTGGGTGGAAGTGTTGAAGCTTGACACATCACTGGGTGGAAGTGTTGAAGCTTGACACATCACTGGGTGGAAGTGTTGAAGCTTGACACATCACTGGGTGGAAGTGTTGAAGCTTGACACATCACTGGGTGGAAGTGTTGAAGCTTGACACATCACTGGGTGGAAGTGTTGAAGCTTGACACATCACTGGGTGGAAGTGTTGAAGCTTGACACATCACTGGGTGGAAGTGTTGAAGCTTGACACATCACTGGGTGGAAGTGTTGAAGCTTGACACATCACTGGGTGGAAGTGTTGAAGCTTGACACATCACTGGATGGAAGTATCTGCACTCTTTGTTGAAAGACACTTTCCATTCCTCAACATGTTGGCACATTTTCTGGTGTGTTTATTCCAGCAAGCTCTGAAATATAGGCACATACCTTTTGCATAGAATCTGCAAATGTTTTGACTGCCTATATTTACTGATTTTGTGTCTTCCCAAGATCTTCCGCCTGAGCTGCGTTTTCTTCTTCTCTTTCATCCAGGCGTAGTTCTTCCCCTTCTTCATTTTCGTTTGTTCCTGCTCTAGCTTTCACTTCCTTTCCCTTTCCTCTATGTTATGTATCCCTGTTGTGTTCTTTTCAGACTTGCTCTGAAAGACTTTTTCCACTCTTTATTTCCACTCCTTGGTTTTCATCTTTATCT
Organism: Cherax destructor; assembly: GCA_009830355.1. NCBI lineage: Eukaryota > Metazoa > Arthropoda > Malacostraca > Decapoda > Parastacidae > Cherax > Cherax destructor. The sequence continues at coordinate 8,371 of WNWK01015764.1, read as the reverse complement.
GCGCTTTCCTCCTTTTCTTGTTCCTTACTCCCTGTTTTCCACTCTTTGTATATATCTGGCAGCTCCTTAGAAACTTTCTTACGCTTTTTAGGTTTTCACTTTTCAGTACCTCTCTTATGCCCGACCAGCTTTCCAACTCACTGGGGCAAATCCAAAATCGACTTTCTTGTTTTGGGTCATTTATCAAGTTTGCATGAAGCTTTGTACATGATATATGGGATGTTTTACCACATATTTCACAATCAATGCCTCTAATATTTCTCCCAAAATTTTTTTTCACATATACAACAGACCTTATATCTTGCCATGTTCACTCTTGGGCAGGTGTACGTGGTGGGTTGTTGTGGGTAGGCTGGGAGGTGGGGGGGGGCTGGTTTTGTGGGGTTGTGGGGATCCGTGGGAAGATGGTATGGGTGCTGGGATGTGGGGTGGTGAGCTGTGGGGGCGGGGTGGTGGGGGATCCGTGCCAAGAGAGCAGGTGCGCGTGGCCTTGCGCACTTTGCTCCTATATAATTACACCAGATATTGTACACTATCACTTGGGATTAATTAACTACTTTTGACCACAAATTTAGTTCACTATATCACTGCCCATTCGTATCCCTTTCCCTCGTTATATCACTTATACGATATCCAATATTCATCTGATCTTATATTTCCACTTATCTGTCGACTTTTACTGGTTTTACTGAGTTCTTCACACTAGTCTAGACTGGATATTGTGGTGTATGGTGTTTTATGGTTGTGTATGGTAGGCCTGAGTGGCTGTGTGGTAGCACTGTTATATGTGGTATATATGTGGTAACTCAAATCTTTGTGTATGACTTGTCACGTCAACACCAGGGCAAGTAGAGTGACCCACACTGCCACACTTGTCACGTCAACACCAGGACAAGTAGAGTGACCCACACTGCCACACTTGTCACGTCAACACCAGGGCAAGTAGAGTGACCCACACTGCCACACTTGTCACGACAACACCAGGGCAAGTAGAGTGACCCACACTGCCACACTTGTCACGTCAACACCAGGGCAAGTAGAGTGACCCACACTGCCACACTGGTCACGTCAACACCAGGACAAGTAGAGTGACCCACACTGCCACACTTGTCACGTCAACACCAGGGCAAGTAGAGTGACCCACACTGTCACACTTGTCACGTCAACACCAGGGCAAGTAGAGTGACCCACACTGCCACACTTGTCACGTCAACACCAGGGCAAGTAGAGTGACCCACACTGCCACACTTGTCACGTCAACACCAGGGCAAGTAGAGTGACCCACACTGCCACACTTGTCACGTCAACACCAGGGCAAGTAGAGTGACCCACACTGCCACACTTGTCACGTCAACACCAGGGCAAGTAGAGTGACCCACACTGCCACACTTGTCACGTCAACACCAGGACAAGTAGAGTGACCCACACTGCCACACTTGTCACGTCAACACCAGGGCAAGTAGAGTGACCCACACTGCCACACTTGTCACGTCAACAGCAGGGCAAGTAGAGTGACCCACACTGCCACACTTGTCACGTCAACAGCAGGGCAAGTGAGTGACCCACACTGCCACACTTGTCACGTCAACACCAGGGCAAGTAGAGTGACCCACACTGCCACACTTGTCACGTCAACACCAGGGCAAGTAGAGTGACCCACACTGCCACACTTCTCTATTGTTTTTTAATTTCCTCTTTATTTTATCACTAGTATTTTATCACTGTTCTGTACACTGGTTATTACCCGGATATACACTATTTATTCAAGATACACTTTTCACTGCACTATACTGGCATCGTTGTTTTATTTTTCCCACGGCACCTAGGCCTACGGTAATTTCCCCTTACACTTCCATGAAAATTTATTTACACTTAGTAGTGGTAACGGGAAAGACACTTACACGTTAGACTTATGCCTATTCATCGATTGTGTACTAATTTATGTATACTGTGATTCGCTGCACATCAATGCCACCATCACTTGTTTTATTACTTATAACTATAGTAAATACTCATCTGTTATTTCCCTTCTCTGGCAATTGTTCGCTAGTGCCATTCGCTTGTAGTATATTTTATGCTACACCATATTTTACGCTATACTGGGATTTATTACGATTACTCTTAGCTAAAAATTTAGTTCACTATGTCACTGCACATATATATCCTTGCCACTCGATATATTACTTAGATAATTCAATATCTGTTTTTTCCACCTCCGTCGACATCTGGCAATAATTCGCTAGTGCTGGTCAGGCCTATTCCCACAGTAACCGTTACTCTACCGGCACTCCAATTGGCACTATAATCCGTATTTTTTCTATTTAGTGTTCACTGATATTCCTTTTATGTTGGTTCAACTGAGTATATGCACTTTATGGTTGCTTATTTCCCGCACTGTTCCCTCTGCGGAAATTCAATTTTTGACGGAGCTCCACCGCGCGTGACTCCCGCCTGACTTCATCCTTTCAGAATTTTCTTGGAGTAAATTATATCTTTCTCGCCTACATTCCAGGGAGTACTATCGAAGAAACTTCAAGAGCTCACAATAATTTAGGTGTTTGAAGTTATACAAACGGTAAAGGTTCACCCGATCTGCCATTTCACTTGCCTTAAAAGGGGGCTGCCTGGTCCAAGGAATAGCCTGGTCAGTCAGGCTGTTCGTGCTATCCACAATATTTAGTGTATGCACAAGAACCCGATTGATCAGGAAAAGGCTTTAAAAATTTACCAAGTTCTCTCTTAAAGAATCCAAGGGTCTGTATATAATCCCCCTTAAGTACTCATTGCACCTCTGCTTTTCATTAAGGTTCTTTTGCACTGTCTTCTAAGCCTCTTAATATCATGTAGAACGATGTGTGTGTGTGTGTGTGTGTGTGTGTGTGTGTGTGTGTGTGTGTGTGTATGTGTGTGTGTGTGTGTGTGCAGATTTGGGAACAATCCCTCTAGAATTTTCCAGGTGTAAACTAAAGTGTATTTTTCTCGCCTCTATTCGTTAGAAAATTAATATCCATCTGCACACTTTTCCAGTTATTCCTTTTTGCATACATTTTGCGAGCTATCACACCATGATCATCCTAGTCAAAGGCTTTTGCAGTGTCAGTGCAAACAACATCTGCATTGTGCTAGTCTTCAAGACCATATCGTAATGGTCAAGTATTTGCAAGAGGCAGAAGCATCCTGTTGTAAACCCCTGCTGTCCTGGGTTGTGCAGCTGTCGAGATTTCATATGATTAACAGTCTTGATTCTTAAGAGAGACTCAAAGATTTTAATGACGTAGGACGTCAACGTTCTCGGTGTATATATTTTTTGCGATTGCTGTGCTGCCATTTTTGTGGAGTGGGGCTATGTCAGTGGTTTCTCAGGACTGTGGGATTGCTGTGCTGCCACTTTTGTGGAGTGGGGCTATGTCAGTGGTTTCTCAGGACTGTGGGATTGCTGTGCTGCCACTTTTGTGGAGTGGGGCTATGTCAGTGGTTTCTCAGGACTGTGGGATTGCTGTGCTGCCACTTTTGTGGAGTGGGGCTATGTCAGTGGTTTCTCAGGACTGTGGGATTGCTGAGCTGCCACTTTTGTGGAGTGGGGCGATGTCAGTGGTTTCTCAGGACTGTGGGATTGCTGAACTGCCACTTTTGTGGAGTGGGGCGATGTCAGTGGTTTCTCAGGACTGTGGGATTGCTGAGCTGCCACTTTTGTGGAGTGGGGCGATGTCAGTGGTTTCTCAGGACTGTGGGATTGCTGAGCTGCCACTTTTGTGGAGTGGGGCGATGTCAGTGGTTTCTCAGGACTGTGGGATTGCTGAGCTGCCACTTTTGTGGAGTGGGGCGATGTCAGTGGTTTCTCAGGACTGTGGGATTGCTGAGCTGCCACTTTTGTGGAGTGGGGCGATGTCAGTGGTTTCTCAGGACTGTGGGATTGCTGAGCTGCCACTTTTGTGGAGTGGGGCGATGTCAGTGGTTTCTCAGGACTGTGGGATTGCTGTGCTGCCACTTTTGTGGAGTGGGGCGATGTCAGTGGTTTCTCAGGACTGTGGGATTGCTGAGCTGCCACTTTTGTGGAGTGGGGCGATGTCAGTGGTTTCTCAGGACTGTGGGATTGCTGAGCTGCCACTTTTGTGGAGTGGGGCGATGTCAGTGGTTTCTCAGGACTGTGGGATTGCTGTGCTGCCACTTTTGTGGAGTGGGGCGATGTCAGTGGTTTCTCAGGACTGTGGGATTGCTGTGCTGCCACTTTTGTGGAGTGGGGCGATGGCAGTGGTTTCTCAGGACTGTGGGATTGCTGAGCTGCCACTTTTGTGGAGTGGGGCGATGTCAGTGGTTTCTCAGGACTGTGGGATGATAGAATATCCAAGGTACGAGATGGTGCTTTCTTTCAGTTTTTGAATATGGAGTTGTATGAACCAGGGTCAGGGGCAGACTTCATGGGCATGCATTCGATCGATTTCTTGACGTCGAGTGAGGTTTAGAGTTATGTCAGAAATAATGAAGCTGTCAGCAGGGTTTTGGGTTTCGTACGTGAAAAACTCATTTGGATTTTCAATCTTTATATGTACTGATTAATATCTCAATGAACACAGTCTTAGTGTAACTTCAATATTTCACTTATTTCTTTGTTGTCATCAGTGAAGGTTACATGTTTAAAACAACACCCGATACACCATGTGGATTTGGCTCTGAATTTTTCATATGAGAAAACGTATTTAGGATTTCTTTCAATTTCATATATGGCATTTTGTTGCTTGGTCTGTGTTGGGCCCTATAAGCTGCATTCAGCCTGAGCTCAGTGTCTTCCATTGCTCTAGACAATGTTTATTTCCGTTCTTCAGAAAGTCTGCAACCTTTGAGTTCTGTAGTTCTCCGTCTTCGCCTGCAGGAGAAGCGCCCCTCTCTAACGAGGTTCTTATAGTTGTTTTTTCTTAATGGTACGTGTCTAGAGTATACTTCTAGCTCTATTGACCTCATCCTTTCCAAATATTGGTTCAGATCCATGTCGATCATATTTGCTTCCCAACATATTCAGTATGCTATTGATTTATTTCATCTCAGTTAATGTTTTGTTGAAATTGAATTTGTTGAATGCGCCCTCATAACTGATTGCATTTTGCTACTGAAGACTAGTGTGAATTCAAGTCAAAACTTCTATTAGGTTGTGGCCAAAATTAATTGTTTTGTTGAGGACATTATGGTCTATGCCAGATCCTCACTATTTGTGAGTAAGAGATCTGGTCATTTTCCCTATTTGCTGGTTGAAGGTGAATTTATTGCAGTGTTAAATGTTCCATTGTATAAGACTGTTCATAGGAGGGAAGGCGGTGCTCTTCCTGTAGAATTTTTTTTTTAATATTCATATTTTTTGGCGTTTGAAGTTTATTTCTATGATTGATCTAAGTCGAGTTAATCGGAAATCTGGAATTTGGCAGGAATGAAGTTTCGTGTCAAATTATTGTGGGTTTTATACTTGGTGTTTTGTAGATGGTTCTGCCATTAACTATTTTGTTTTAATGAATAAAAAATCACTACTAAGCAACTGTTAGAGGAAAATATGTGTAATTAACAAAAATATGGCCATTTGAAGACACAAAAGAGACTTTATCCAGGATGATGTGGGAAGTATTTGAGTGTTCCTCTGCCTACCTTCATTATTTATTGAAGAATCATAAAAATCCTTTCTGATATTATGCTAGTTCTTTCCTAACAATGATGTTTAATTATTATTATTATAATTATTGTTATTCGTGGGGAAGCTCCAAACTCGTAGGAGTCTGGAGAAATGGATGGCAATCAGGTTCGACCCAAGTTAGAGATCATCTGAAAGTACCTAAAGAATGTTTCCCAGGAGTCAGCACCCTCGCGGCCAGGTACCAGAACAGGGCTCCTAGTAGATCAAGGCGTGATCAATTAGGCTGTTACTGTTGGCCGCACGCAGCCCAACGAACGAACCACAACCTGGCTGTTCAAGCACTGATTTGAAGAACTTGTCCAGTTTCCTTTTGAAGACAAACAGAGGTTTGTTAGTAATCTGTTTTATGCACAGAGGGAGGGCGTTGAAGAGTCGGGGACTTCTAACACTCAAGTTCTCTCTCAGTGTACTCGTCGCGCCCCTACGTTTTACTGGAGATATTTTACACCGTCTGCCAAGTGTTTTGTCATACGGAGGGATTTTAGTGATCATGTTTGGTGTCAGTTCCTCCAGGGGTTTTCCGGGTCCTAATTATAATAAGATTTTCTCACCTACGTTCCAAGGAGTACTGTTGGAAGGGATTTCAGGCGTTTCCGGTAGTTTAGATTTTTGTTAGAATGTATGCCTGCAGGTCTAATTCCTTGGATCAAGATCCCCCTCCCTACAGGCTTCATGGAACTTTGAGAAGAGAATGATTTTTAAAACCAAGATAATATTCGAAAGAAAATAATATCGATCTTTTTTATTACTAATTTAGCTGTTAAAAAAAACAGCGGGTCTTGGTACAGGTACTCAAACTTAGGTGTGTTTAGGTATAAAGTGCCTTAGTACAGGTACTCAAACTTAGGTGTGTTTAGGTATAAAGTGCCTTAGTACAGGTACTCAAACTTAGGTGTGTTTAGGTATAAAGTTCCTTGGTACAGGTACTCAAACTTAGGTGTGTTTAGGTATAAAGTTCCTTAATACAGGTACTCAAACTTAGGTGTGTTTAGGTATAAAGTTCCTTGGTACAGGTACTCAAACTTAGGTGTGTTTAGGTATAAAGTTCCTTGGTACAGGTACTCAAACTTAGGTGTGTTTAGGTATAAAGTTCCTTAGTACAGGTACTCAAACTTAGGTGTGTTTAGGTATAAAGTTCCTTGGTACAGGTACTCAAACTTAGGTGTGTTTAGGTATAAAGTTCCTTAGTACAGGTACTCAAACTTAGGTGTGTTTAGGTATAAAGTTCCTTGGTACAGGTACTCAAACTTAGGTGTGTTTAGGTATAAAGTTCCTTAGTACAGGTACTCAAACTTAGGTGTGTTTAGGTATAAAGTGCCTTAGTACAGGTACTCAAACTTAGGTGTGTTTAGGTATAAAGTGCCTTAGTACAGGTACTCAAACTTAGGTGTGTTTAGGTATAAAGTGCCTTGGTACAGGTACTCAAACTTAGGTGTGTTTAGGTATAAAGTGCCTTGGTACAGGTACTCAAACTTAGGTGTGTTTAGGTATAAAGTGCCTTGGTACAGGTACTCAAACTTAGGTGTGTTTAGGTATAAAGTGCCTTGGTACAGGTACTCAAACTTAGGTGTGTTTAGGTATAAAGTGCCTTGGTACAGGTACTCAAACTTAGGTGTGTTTAGGTATAAAGTTCCTTAGAACAGGTACTCAAACTTAGGTGTGTTTAGGTATAAAGTTCCTTGGTACAGGTACTCAAACTTAGGTGTGTTTAGGTATAAAGTTCCTTAGTACAGGTACTCAAACATAGGTGTGTTTAGGTATAAAGTGCCTTAGTACAGGTACTCAAACTTAGGTGTGTTTAGGTATAAAGTGCCTTAGTACAGGTACTCAAACTTAGGTGTGTTTAGGTATAAAGTGCCTTAGTACAGGTACTCAAACTTAGGTGTGTTTAGGTATAAAGGGCCTTAGTACAGGTACTCAAACTTAGGTGTGTTTAGGTATAAAGTTCCTTGGTACAGGTACTCAAACTTAGGTGTGTTTAGGTATAAAGTTCCTTAGTACAGGTACTCAAACATAGGTGTGTTTAGGTATAAAGTGCCTTAGTACAGGTAATCAAACTTAGGTGTGTTTAGGTATAAAGGGCCTTAGTACAGGTACTCAAACTTAGGTGTGTTTAGGTATAAAGTTCCTTAGTACAGGTACTCAAACTTAGGTGTGTTTAGGTATAAAGTGCCTTAGTACAGGTACTCAAACTTAGGTGTGTTTAGGTATAAAGTGCCTTAGTACAGGTACTCAAACTTAGGTGTGTTTAGGTATAAAGTGCCTTAGTACAGGTACTCAAACTTAGGTGTGTTTAGGTATAAAGTGCCTTAGTACAGGTACTCAAACTTAGGTGTGTTTAGGTATAAAGTGCCTTGGTACAGGTACTCAAACTTAGGTGTGTTTAGGTATAAAGTGCCTTGGTACAGGTACTCAAACTTAGGTGTGTTTAGGTATAAAGTTCCTTGTACAGGTACTCAAACTTAGGTGTGTTTAGGTATAAAGTGCCTTGGTACAGGTACTCAAACTTAGGTGTGTTTAGGTATAAAGTGCCTTGGTACAGGTACTCAAACTTAGGTGTGTTTAGGTATAAAGTTCCTTAGAACAGGTACTCAAACTTAGGTGTGTTTAGGTATAAAGTTCCTTGGTACAGGTACTCAAACTTAGGTGTGTTTAGGTATAAAGTTCCTTAGTACAGGTACTCAAACATAGGTG